>CALSCP010002206.1:4840-24743 GCA_943704425.1 Ministeria vibrans ATCC 50519
AGAGGAGAGAGAGAGAGAGAGAGAGAGAGAGAGAGAGAGAGAGAGAGAGAGAGAGGAGGGAGAAAGCAAAAAGAAAGCAGCAATGGAGTTTAGTATAATTATTATTGTTTATTAATTTCGGTACCTGTCTTTGTTTTTTTTTGTTTTTTTTTTCTTTGCTTGCTAGGTCGGATCTGTTCAATGGTGCATTTGAGCACATTGCCAGTACCATTGCTGAGGTGTATAAGGATTTGACGACGACTTCCAAGGAGACTATTGGTGGTCAAGCGTATCTCACGCTCGAGAGACAAGAGGTTGGTGCTGCAAAAAAAAGGAAGACGTTCTTATTTAGTTTTCTTTTGTGCTGTAGGAGCCCTATCTGCATGGTGTGGTGTACAACGTGAGTCCACCCAAGAAGCGATTTCGTGACATGGATCAGTTGTCCGGAGGTGAAAAGACTGTGGCTGCGCTGGCGCTTCTCTTTGCCATTCATAGGTACAGTCTTGCTTAGCGAGTTCAGCTCGCACACAAAAATATTTACTTATTACTAATAATAATATTACGTCTCGATGGTATATTGTAGTTACCAACCAGCACCATTTTTTGTGCTTGACGAAATTGATGCGGCTCTCGACAATGCCAACGTCAACTTGGTACACACTCATCAATGCAAACGTGAACATGCGCTCACTAGGTTGCAAAATTTCTCATTCATCATAGGTTGCCAACTACATTCGTCGACGAACCGGTCGTAACTTTCAGTGCATTGTGATTTCGCTCAAGGACACGTTCTACGAGAAGGCCGAGGGTCTCGTGGGGATCTACCGTGACCAAAAAACCGACTGCAGTCACACACTCACCTTTGACTTGTCGGCCTATCCCGAGACCGAAGAAGCCGCTCAATGCTGAAGCTTTTTTTTTCCCCTCTTTCATTATACAGCAACTTGTTTTTTGTTTTGTTATTACATTGATTCTCAGAGGATCACACACACTTTGGATTCTTCTGGGTCGCCCTTTGGAGGACTGTTGACAGAACCGAGGGGTGGCAGGGGCACACGATCACCTCGCTCGACAGGAGGCTCGCCGAAGCGAGTGTCACTGTTGCACACAATAAGATGTGTCATGGTCACGTTGGGGAGCGTATCAACGAGCTGTTCCGTTTCAGTTACGGGTGTTTCGCTGAAGGAGAGTCGTGTTGAAAAGGGAAAGCCCTAAAAAAAAAAACAAAAAAAAAAAAAAAAAAAAAAAAAAAATAGTGACAAAGTGATGGAGAAATAAACAAGGCAAGGAGACACACACACAAAATTAGGCGAGGAGGTTTTTAGGAGATCGAATAATCGTTCACGTACCAGTGGACGAGTGTCGGGGTAGCGCATGCCCTTTGCACCACAAAAGCTGAGCGAGCCACAGTGAGTGCGAGCGTTCAGAGTGTCGATGGCGTTGTCGGTGAAAAAGATAAAAAGTCGGTAGTGGGAGCCGGGACGAGTGCCACGCGGCAGGAGCAAGTTTGGAGGCAAACCACACTCACAGAAGCCTGGCGAGACGGTAACGCTGTGCTCCTGTTGGTCAAGCTGATCTTGAGGACGACGGCGAATCACGGAGGAGTGACGGTCGCGGCGTGAGAAGACGGTGTGCGAGGCGCCCGCAGGAATGTCAACGCGACACTTGTCCATTTCGATCCAGGCGAGACGATCGTTGGTCTGGTGGAGGAGCGCGAGGAAGAGACGCGCTGTCAAGGAAAGTGGCAGAGCAAGGTCGGAGGCGCCGGGAACGCGGGCGACACGGACGTGCCAAACAAAAGGATCGTGATCAAGGTGCGCAATTTCGAGTTCGCGTTGGGGTTCGCCCAAGGTGGTGTGGAGGACATCCGAGGCAAAGTCGTTGCGCGCCCAGTCGTCGGTGTCGTTGTTCCATGCGTCGAAACCTTCGGGTGGAGCAATATTGCTGGTGGAGAGCACAATGAGATCACGGGGGCGCACGGTGACAGGAGGACGCAAACCTGGAATGGAGTCGAGATCGAGGGGTGGCAGAGTGTGATTGACAAGGCGTGCGCCAAAAGTATCAATGTGTTTGTGCCAGCGCCAGAAGATGGGATCACGCAGAGCGGTGCGAGTGGAAAGCATTGCTCCACCAAAGAGGTTGTGACCGTGGTTGTGGAGATTGCCGTAGAGGGCGCGCCAGCGGGAGACGGATGGCTCGAGGACATTGCCGAGGAGATTTGCAGTGATAGGTGCACTGTCGTATGGAACACGACCAATGATGCCCGTGTCGATGCTGTGGTGAAGAGCATCGCGCCACTGTCGCAACTGAATGATGTGAGTGGGAGAGAAGGCGAACCCTTTGGGGCGGGGTCGCATGCGACGGTTGAGACGGTGCTGGTAGAAGAGATCGCCAAGATGGAGACCGTCAGTGTCGGTCTCATGGTAGTCCCAGGGCACGACGGGGCCCAGGCCGCACGCGAGGCGTTCGCAGTCGTAACGCGCGAGCATTTGCTGGTGCATGTAAAGAAAAAACTCGCCTTTGCGCTCAAGATGAGGTGCATCTTCTTCGGCACGTGAGCCATACACAATGTGCCAGTGCATATGGTGCCAGTTGAGACCCGCATCGCAGCGGTAGTAGTCGACATCCTGCTCGAGAGGCGCCTGTGGATTGGGCGGCGAGCGGCTCAATAGAGCCCCACGACCCAACGCGCGCTCTTCCTCGGTGAGCGGACGAGGCTCGGGCAGCGCAAGGCCGCTTGCGCGAGCCTCTGTCGACGACATGATGAATTTGTTGACGGCGTGCTGAACGAGAGCGGCATTGCGCACCCGTCCTGTGACAAGCAGGGACAGTGCATACTCTAGCCCGGCGCGAGCACTCCCGCCCGTCACAGCCGCATTTGCAATTGCTCGCTCGAGTGCGAGTGCACGGTCCAATTGTACATCGTCAAACTCACTAAACGCGCCGCTCTCACTGTCCTCGACCTTCGACGACTCATCATCGTCCTCCTCCTCATCAAAGAACGTCTGGAAGATCTCGTCGACTACTTTGTGTAGACTTTCAGCACTCGCAGACTCGTCCATGAGTTCCCCGCTCTGGAGCATTGTGAGAAACTGCTTGCGAAGGGTTACCAGAGAGGCGTCGGGCACACCATGGACAAGACCAAGCTGAGCAAGAGGCCCGTCGACTGGGTGATCGCTGACGTGGCCAGCGCTCGATGCAAGGCGGATCAGTTGCGCCGACTGTTGACTCTGCGCGAGTGGCTCCTCAACGTGAGTGGCGCTTGTAGTTGATGTCTCGCTGTCGTTTGCGAGTGCAATAAGATGCAGGATTTTAAGACGTTGGAGTGAGAGCTGAGCGTAGAGAAGAGCGCGCACGGGAGCCCAATGGTCGTGGGAAATGAGCGAGAGAGCATCATTGACAAGAGAGAGTGCGCGCATAAGTGACTCTGCGTCCAGAAGTGCTGGCGCATGTGCAGATGTGTGTAAATCAGAGGTTGCACTGGTGGATGTGCGGCGGGAGTGGTGAGTGGAATGACGGAGTGGAGAAGAGAGCGCGTTCGCGAGGATGAGAGCAAAGTAGACTGCGTGTGTGCGTGTGGTGAGATCCGATGTGGTGGCAATGGAGTAGAGGAGAGCGCGAGCGGGTTCGAAGGAGGGCGCAGGAGAACCAGCAAGCGCTATGAACTCGCCTGTTTGAGTATCATAAGAGGGCACAGATGATAATGAAGAAGAAGAAGAAACGGTGGGGAAGAGCGGATGGGGGTCTGCAGATGCGACGGTGACTATGGCGGGTTCGGGGGTGACGAGGGTCCCCTGTGGAGTGTGGAGGGCCACGGTGATGCGGTACGTGCCTGGGGCGGCAAAGTAGAAGCCATGAGCGCCGTACGAGAGTGGTAGGAGCACCGAGTGACGGTTTGCGCCCGACTGGATGGCAGACGGTGTGGCGGCTTTGAGACGCAGTGGCTGCTGAGCGACACTGCTCTCAATCATCGACTCGAAGCGCACTGTGTTGGTGGTGGTGGTGGAATTTGAAGTCCGGTCTTCATCGTCATTGTTGTTGTTGTTGGTGGTGGTGGTGGTAGTGGTGGAGTTAATGTTGGGAATGTGTGTGATGAGGATGACGAGGGAGTCGTCGTTGAGCGAAGGAACTGAAGGCAGATCGAGCGCATGTCGAGTGTGTGTGTTGCGCACGCGCAGACTCAGTAGGATGGGCTCGCCTTGAGCGCACGGAGACACGGGAGCACGAAGACGAAGTTGAGCACGATGGGAGAGAGACGGGGAGGGCGGGGGAAGAATCGGGGGCAGGGATGAAGTAGTGGCGTCGGCAGCCCAGGTAGAGGCGGGCGCTCCTGGCTGGAGCCAAGCACGACGGCCGTGGCGCAGAAAGCGCAGTTCGGCGGGGGCGAATTGCCATTGAAAGTCGGTGAAGAAGGCGCCGGGCGTGTGACGTTGCTGATCGTAGCGCCAGGGGTAGTTCATGAAAGTGAGTTGAGTTGAGGCCGGCTGCGCCATCGCATTGTGGGTCTTGTGAGGGCTCCACGAGTGCTGCAGGTTGAGTGTGTGGCCGAGTTCGTGGACAAATGTGTGGAGCAGGTGGCGTCGGGCCATGTCTGTCTCGAGGGTTGTGTAAGGGGTGTTGCCGTCGCGTGTGACGCGGTGAGCGGCACGCAGGAGAGGGTGGTCGAGAAAAATGGCAAAGCCGAGACGGCGTTTGTTGTCGAACATTGTGCCGGCGATCCGTGCGTTGCGATGGCGCGACGCGAGCAACGCCCACACGTGCCATTGCGAGTCGTTGAAGAGCACGTCGGCTGCACTAGTAGTAGTACTAGTAGTAGTGTGTCCCTCGGTGCGAGCAGTGGTGGTGTTGTGGCCGACTTGGCGCTGCACGGTCACTGCGCCAGTCTTAATGCGCGAGTGAAAGTGCTCGAGCATTGACTGATGCAGCTCGGCGTCGGTCCAGTCTGAGGTGGGATCGGGGTCTTCGAGCGAGTTGCAGTGCTCTGTGTCGATAACCAGGTCGATACCTGCAGCGGCCAGCACGTCTTGCACCCCAAGTGTGGTGTGGTGGCGACCTGAGGTGGACGTTGCCCAGGGCAACTCGAGCGGAAGGTGCGCATCGTGATCGACTTCGAGAAGAATTCGACGGAAAAAGGGACTTTTAAAGCGGCAGTGCCACTCGGTGGAGGTACCATTGCCAGCCGACGTAAAGATGGCGGTGGCACGGCCGCTTGCGGCGGCAGGCGCAAACGAGAGCGTCAAGAGACCGAGGGGCGCGTAGGCAGCGTCAATCAATGCCGCGTCGCCACTCAAGAGAGCCTGATCGCCATCTTCGAGCGCGTAGCACTGACCCATCACAATACCATTGGCGGGTGCGTAGGGCGGCAAAGCGGGCGCGGGCTGCACTGCGCTATCACGACGCGCAAAAGGAACAATCCACGATGTGGGGGGCGACGAGGGTGTACTCAGGACGTCGGCGCTCATCATAAATAGCGGTGCGGACGCAACGCCAGCGCCCAAAGACGCATGCTGGATGGTGTCCACGTCGACACGCAGTATTATGAGCTGGCCGTCGTCAGACTCGCCGTGATAGACGCCCGAGAGGGAAGACGACGACGCGGTTGCTAGGCGACCGCGTTGTTGTTGCGTTGCCAGCGACGACGACGATCGTCCAGCCTTTGCAGGTTGACGCTTCTCTTTAAGTGTCGACATTTGGCGGGTTGCCAACGGGACTGAGGTTGACGGAGAAGAGGACGACATTCAATAACAATGATAAATAATAATAATAATAATAAATTAATAATAATAATAATAATTATTATTATTATTATTATTATTATTATTATTATTATTAATTTAATTATTATTACTCGTCGTATTATGAAAAATTCAATAATAATGGTAAATTATTTGGAAAAAATTCTAGCTAGTGATCTGTGAGAGGGAAAAAGTGCCGCAGTGCAAACGTCCCGTTGACTGCATAGTCTGTCCTGTGATTCCGTTTAAATTATAGTTATCCGACAAACTCAAACGATGCATAATGCGTCAGTGATCGCCCACTGATAATAAATTAGTGAATAATAATTATTATAATTATTATATTTTTATTGTGCTTGTGCTCATGAAACAAAACTACACCCCACTGCCATCACGAAACAACAGAATGTCGCCATCGTTGCGCGTCTCGTCCCAGTCATTCCAGATGCGCCCCACTAGCAGCCCTTGCCACCTGTTCTTCATCCGACGACACAGCTCCACCGCACTAATCACCGTCTCGCCAGGACGGAACGCCTTCTTCTGCGCTCCAAGTGCCTCCACCAGCATCCGCGTCATCTGCGTCTCGTCATTCCATGCAAATGCCGACGCGCTGTTCAGTGAGCTGGCCATCATCTGTCGCGCATAGCCCGGCACGGGCTTGACACTCGCGCGCATCGTCAGGTCCCCATCCGCACTCACCAGTGCCCCCGAATTGCAGAAGTCACACACCACCAGAATGTTGCATCCGCGCCAGTGGGCCTGCTCCTGTAACACCCCCGCCAGTGTCTTCAAACTAAACCCCGACACAAGATCGTCGATCCAGCGTGCGTCGCTGAGAATCAGTCCACGGCTTCGGTCCTCCGCACCATGCCCAATCAGGTGGACCACCAGCAACGACGCCTTGGACTTGCCACACGTCGCGCTGAGCTTCGCTGCAGCCTCCGCAATAGTATCCATGGTGACTCTCGCAGTGGTGACTTGGTCTGTGACCGTCTCGACAGCAAACTTGCGGTCCTCCCACAGTGTCTTGAGCTTCGACACACTCTTAAGAACACCAGGTAAATCAGGACAGTTCGCCAACTGCAGGTTGCTTGACGATTGGTACCGACTCACACCCACAATCAGTGCAGCTGCGTGCGTGTACGCCGATGTTCCTCCAGCACCTACAAAGAAAACATAAACAATTGTCAGATTTAAACTGAATAATATTTCAGATTTGACCTGCTTGATTGCACCACCACAGCTCAAGACGTTCGTTGCACTGTCGTTCGCCAGCGTGTCCCATCAACTCCAGATTCACCCGCCCCACCTCACGGTGCTCCTCAGGTGCCCCCGCCACATGCTCAGCCTCAAACAACGGTCGCGTCGGGTCAAACGGGTGCGCTGGCACGACCACTGCTCTCCCTCCACGCCATCCCCACCGCAGCGACACAGTCGACGAGCACACCCGCTCAATCAGCGCATCCACCGTGTCACGCACATTCTCCGCAGGTGTGTCCGCATACAGTTCCACACGCACAAACGCCTCGCCCGTGTTCAGTCGCAGTCGCACCGGCACCATCCCATTGCCCTTCATCAGAAGCACATTCGTGCACCGCTGAGTCGCTTGGATCGCCGCATTCCCCACACTCTCCCGCCACAGTGCAACCACCAGCAAGTGGAAAGTCGCCAGTGACACCGGCAACACCGCACCACCCACCATCTGGTACAGGAACAACTGCGCCGGTCGATCAACAGCTTGCTCGACAAACGGTGCGTCGTCGGGCAGCAGCATCGGCACAAGAAGTCGGTCGTCGTGTCGGAACACCAGACTCAGGTGCTCAAGGGTGCGCAGGAACGCCGCAGGATCAACCACGTCGGCACCCGCCAACAGTGGCTGTGTCTTGGCCAGTGGTGCAGCTGCCTCCCACACAAGCCACTGTGCCACGTCAAATGGGAATCCGGCTTCGGGACGTTGTCGTGTCGCGTCCAAAGCAGTCAACAGACGCACGGTGCGATTGAGATCCTTTGCACACCCTGCCTCCTCCACCTGCGCCAGCATTCCGCGCGCCCGCTCGCTCTTCGCCCGTCCCCATCGTGCCATCACCACCGAACACAGCAGTTCAAGCGCCGCAATCAGTCGAGGCACATCAAACACAACCATGTCGGAGTCAGCGAGCGTCGCACGGTCCACACGACTCACCAGAATGTCCGCAGAGTTCTCCAGGTACGGAATCACTCCATCGTGCAGTGCCGTCGTGTCGGGCATCAGGTCGCCCAGTGTGATCTGTGGCGCGTCGTTGAGCTCGAGTGTTGGCAACTCACGCACTGGGCACATCAGCTGGACGTTGCCCATCCGCGCCCATCGTCCAATCAGGTCCTGTGCACACACATACTCAAGCGGCACAGGTCGTGGACGCACCGCCGAGTGCAGTGCCGTGCTGACCGCAGCGAGTCCCAGGCCCTTGGCACTGCCCACCTGGAAGAAGGGCACACTCGGTGTCGATGGCGGTCGGATGAGGTGCGGCCCAAGCACAGGCACAACGAGACGACGCATCTCGCGCGCCACCAGTTGCAGCAGATCGCACGGAACGGTGTCGTCAGTGAACGTGTCGATGTGTGTGCCCACAATGAGAACGCGAAAGTGCGATGACTGCGTGGTGGGCACTTGGTGCGCGATGAGGTGCGCCCATTTCGACACCGTGTCGTACTGGCGTTGAGCCGCAAGAAGACCACTAGCCATGGCGGACAGGTCAAAGACGACGACGTAGACGGACTCGTTGCCCATGAACAGTGCAGGAAGCGAGTCAAACATCGACTCACCTAAACACATCAACGAGAACGGATGTCAGAAGAAGAAAAAGAAATAGATTGGGCTTTGTGCAATATACGAACCTGCAAAGTCAAACGAGTCCATGTCAACGTGCTCTTCGCGCAGTTCCGTCTCCAGCACAGACTGCACAATCTCGAGGGTGTCTGATGTGGCAGCGATGGTGGGTGTGGGCGTTGGTGGTGGTGGAGAGGGAGCGACACTGGGTGTAGGGGGTGAAAGGTTCGACACAGTCTTCTTCACTTCGGTTGATGGTCCTGCCTCGTCAGTTGAATCGACGTCGTCGTGTTTCTCCTCTGCGATATCCTCCTCTTCCTCCACCGTCTCCATTGCCACCATGCGCTCGCCAATGAGACTGGCCAAATGAAACTCCTCCTGCGGCACCGCCTTGAAGTAGCCCGTCTCGCCATCAAAGACTATTCGCATGCGGTGCATTCGAGTGGCGACTGAGCGGTCGTCTTTGCCGGGCAGTGTATCGTCTTGCAGTGCCGCAAGCAGTGCTGTCTTGCCTGCCTCGGTTGCACCCAGAAACAGCAGTTTGATCGAGTGCGAGATGACACACCCGCGTGCCATTGCCGAAAGGAACGCCTTCTTGTGACTCGACTCAGTGGGCAGCTCACTAAAACAACAATATAGAGAAACGGGATAGGTAATTGTGTGTGAAGGAAATGATTGTTGTTGTGTGTGCTGAGTGTACGGAATGAGGTCAGTGATGGGAAAGTGCTCTGTGGTGTTGTCTGTAAAGTGCACGATGAGTGTTTGGTGGTCCGTTGAGAATTCCAGTTTGCAGAGTGTTCTACAGAGTAAAACAATAATAAGAAAGAAATTTGTTTTGACGTTCATACTTTGAGTTGAGTTTCAGAGGAAATGAGTTGATCTGCAGTCCCTTTGCAATGGTCCACACTTTGATTGTCGTGTCGTGCGATCCACTGAAGAGTGTTGTGCCGTCAGATGAAAAGTGGACTGTTTTGACATAACTACGAGTGAAATGTGTGAAAAGGGAATTGAATAGACTGACGTCATACTGTGAATGTTCAGTGAAAGTGAAGAGACACTCTCCCGTCTGACTGTCCCACACTTTCACTGTCTTGTCGTATGATCCACTCACTATTGTAGTTCCGTCGGGTGAGAATTCGGCTGATGTGACGCGACTGAAATCAAAAGAAGAGTCAAAATGATTTTGGAGTTCCTTTCGTATTACTCTGAGTGTCCAGTGAATGTGCGGATTATCTTTCCAGTGTCAAACCAATGCAGTGCAATGGTTTTGTCAGTTGAAGCAGTGAGCACTTGTTTGCCATCAAATGAAAATGAAATGGAGTTGATGTAATCCCTAAACGAAACAGAAACAGGAATGAGACTCAAAGGAATATGAAGAAATGTTCTTACGAATGAGCACGCTCAAAGGATCGCACAAACTGTGCAGAGTGAGTGTCCCACACACTCAGTCCATACTTCTTTTGTCCAAGAATGTGCAATCCATTGGGGGAAAATGACACTGCACATTGAAAACTGGAAAAGATATTCAACAAATGAAATCACACTTCAAATGACAATCACTTACAATGGTTCGCATTGAATGGTGTGTTCGCACAGTCCACTCACAAGTGACCACACTCGAATGGTTTTGTCATCTGAACCACTCAGTGCTTTGGTTCCATCAGAGGAAATGTCCACTGAATTAACCCACCTATCAAACGGAAATCAGTCCAATGGCACTCATTGCAAATGGTAAATCGTACTTTGAATGTCCTTCCAGAATGAACAGACACGTTCCAGTGCGAATATCCCACACTCGGACTGTCTGGTCAAACGATCCACTCACTATCTTCGTTCCATCAGACGACACTTTGAGAGACGGCACCCCGCTGAAAACACACTCAAGTCAGAAAACAATCCACAAACATACCCAATTCTTACTTTGTGTGTCCTTTGAGTCTCTTGACGCATTTCTGCTCAGTGAGTGACCACAGCACAATCTCCTTCACCACTGAAGCAAAGACCACATCCCCCCTCACTGTCAGACTATAAACATCGTTCTTGTCCTTCACCGTCGCAATGGAGTGCGCAATGTGCTGTGTTCCCTCTTCGCACTTCCGAAAGAGCGCAACTTCATTCTTATGCACAAATGCGACTGTCTTTCCCTTCTGAGCAAATGCCATGTTCTACGACACGAGAGAGAGGAGTGAGGAGTGACAACTGGATCACAGCAAACAGAGGCACACACACAAGGGAACGTGGTTCTATGAGGCCTCAGCGATCAACTGAGTGCCAACCAATGAGAACTCTCTGTCTCTCCACTCAAAGTCCCTTTCAAACAAACCAAAACAAACTGACTCACAAACAACGACTGATCAAACAACGAGAGCGCATCATCGGAAGAGTTGCGCAGACGACACAAACAAGTCCAAATGTTGGTCGAACACACAAACGACGCCATTGCGACCCCCACAGGACGACACACACGCTGTGCCATGCATCACCATACACTCCACTCTGCAATGCAATGCAAAGCGAGCCACTTGCGTCGGAAGAATTGCGCAGACGACACAAACAAGTCCAAATGTTGGTCGAACACACAAACGACGCCATTGCGACCCCCACAGGACACATTCCGTGAATCTCGCCAGCACACACGCCACTACACACCAATCCACCACACCACATGCGCAACAGTGCAGCACAGGTAAGTGTTCTCACAAGAGATAAGACAAACCAATTTTCCCTTTCGTCCCAAAGTGAGTCGACAACGCAAAAAAAAAAACGTAAACCCCATTGACGTTCCTTCACTCCCCCTTCATCAGATGATACCCGAAGTTCTTTTCAGCGTGACGGAACAGTTCACTATCAACGGATTGACGTGCTTCTTGGTCAAATTGTGTGCTTGAATTTTGAAATTTGAATAATATTAAATTTTTAGTCGATTGCCGACTGACACCACGATCAATCAGGGACACATTCATCAGACGAACAAGACCGCTGCCTCAGCTCTAATGTTAATTTATTGTTAAATGCATATTGGATATTGTAGTTACTACTAGTACTTAGTAGCACTGGAAGTTCTCTTTTAAAATGGGTTCATTTTCGGTTGAGTTTCCGTCTTACTTTTTATTCAGTAGTTTGGACGGAACGTGTGACTCAAATTCGACTCAACGAACTATTCTGCCGCCCGCAAAAACCACCTTCCCGCTGCCCAAGACGACCCCCCCCGCGCCGCCCTAGACACGAGCCACCGACCTACTGACGCAATAGTAGTCCAGGGACTGAACGGATGATTTGATCAACCAGTTTCGAAAAAGTTTCTTTTGGTATAAAGTTCTGCCTTTTTTTTTTTTTTTTTTTTTTTTTGTGTTCCNNNGGAATGAGGTTAAGTAGGCGTGCTACAGATTAAATATTAATTGTTGAGGGAAAAGATTTTTCTCACAAGCGATAAAAACGCACAATGGAAAGAAATGCGGCGCAACGCGGTGCAGCAGGGACCACTGTGGCTCCACCGTCTGCGCAGCGGCTGCAGCAGTGCAGGAAACGCCCAATTGGCGTCGCTGGCAGATTCGTGTTGGCGACACGCTCTGCGTTGTGCCCTTCCTGCGCCCTTTCCGGGCCTGCTTGCGCGCGGTGCGCCGGGATCGGGGGTTTTTATCACGAATGCGGCGGAGGTCGCGGAAAGAAACGTGCAAGAGAGAGTTCCGTGACAGTTTTAAATGTAGCAAGAAGATAATTATTTTTTTTCTGTATCATCTTCCGACAGTTTTTTTTTCTTTTTTTTTCTGGTTCTGGAAATCCGCAGTTAACCACGACGGCAGTTCGCGCGGGTGCCAAGGGCAAGAAAACGCAGTGACTGTGTGAGGGAGGGCGACGAGTGAGGCGCAAGGGAGGATGAATGAGGAGCAGAAGGGTTTCGCGGAAGAGAGAACTCCGTCGCGGTCTCCGTCGCCGTCGTCGGACGACGCGAACGAAGGCAACGGGGAGGAGCGGCAGGAGGACACGCGAGAGACGCGTCTGTCGGCGAAGGAGCGTCTGTGGCGCCAGCGATTTTCAGAGCTGCTTGCCTTTCGTGACTTGTTCAACTCGGTGAGTCCACCGCAGCGGTGGGAGCACAATCGAGCGATGGGCACGTGGGTGGATACGCAGAGACAACGGTACAGGTCGGGGGCACTGACGCGCATTCGAAAGCGACGGCTCGACGCGATTGGGTTCTCATGGAAAGGCAGCGGTGTGCGGTGCACGCTGAGTCTGGTGGAAGGCGCACAACTCACGCCCACGACCTTCTCTGAGGCGCGGCGGCGTGGTTGTGAGTTTGTGGGTCCCGAGGGCATTGAGGCGTCGCGCGAGGTTGACCAGAATTGGCCAACCACCGAGACGGGTGTGGGCGGCGCAGGGCAACTTCGGGGCGAGGGAGGCGAAGAGCAACGCCGGAAGTCAACGCGCACCGTCAAGCGCACGAGCCAGGTTGAAGAGAGCCGATATGCCTTTGACGAAGATGAAGAGTGGGAGGAGTACATTGGTGAGCGACACACGCAGCGCCCGGCCAATGGCAGCGGCGAACCGAGCGGCGCCAAGAGACAGCGCGTCAAGGCCAAGGCTTCTACTGGCGACGAGCAACAAAGGAGCGAGAAGCAGAGCAATGGGGCACGACGAGCGCCCGACGAGCCGCCAAACACACCAGTGGGCATGTGTCCGACCCGAGCTCCCGCCGGTCGACGGCATTCAGCAGCGGATCCGCCGTCGCTCGTCTCGGAGCAATATTTTGATGTTCGTGCGACGCACTCGCTTCCACAGCGCCCCAAGTCAACTCCCGTCCTTGACATGTACGTGTTCCCTGCTTCAACCCCTCCGCCACCGTCTGTGATCCTGGAGGTTCACTGGTGAGAGGAAACGCACGAGAATGAGAAAGAGAGAGAAAGATAAGAGAGTGAGAGTTTTTTTTTTTTTGTAATTATATTGTACCACATGAATGAGTTGTTAAGAGAGACTACAGTGCGCCGAAGAGAATGTAGATGTATGTAGAGGGGAAGATACGGGCGGGGTGAGGCGGTAAAGCAGCGCACGGACCCGATAAGAAGCGTATCTTTCCCAAACGTATGTGAGTAGGAGAACCCTTAGGGGCTCAAGAGACACCGCTGGGACTGCTGAGCAGAGCAAGGGATGGAAGGGAGCCGACAGGGGTTGGGATACATGAGATGGGCGAGTGGCAGGAGTCAACAAGATTGCAATAACTTAAAGCAGTGTATTTATTATTATTTTTACACATTATTCAGTCGACACAGAGCTGCAGAGGACGCCAGATTGTACAAACAGTAATCAGTATAGCTGAGTGGAGAGTGATTAAACAGCAGCTGGCAGCCAGTAAAAATCTCACAGTCGGACGTCCTTTGTGTGTTCTCACGAAAACGTAACAATTTCTCATTTCATGGTCGTGATCGGTTGAATTTTAATCATTACTTTTTTTTCCCTTTGTATGCCGACTGAAGTGCTTTTCAACTTTCACACCCCCACTGCATTCAGCGAGCCTGGTTAAATCCTCCACGCGTGACCCGAGCGACAAGACACGCCGCACATTCGACCCTCACAACCCACACACGTCTTCTCAGGGTCGACCTCACAAAGGAACCCTTTTCAACCGCAAAATGAACACTCCGCACCCCTGCTGTGCCCAGTGCCACCGCCGCTGCACGCCCCAGGTGCGCGACATCTACCTCGGCCACGAGCGTATCTTCTGCACCTTCCCTTGCTTTGCGCGCTTTTCCAACAAGAGCAAAAGGATGACGTCGCTCGACCGCGACTCTGGAATTGAAATCTCCGACGAGGTAGGCCCCTACGGCTCCCGCCGACGTTGTAGACTTGTAGCTGTGCGTATTATAAATATCTTTTAAGGGAAAGACGGTCAGAGAGAGACGTTCTTTCTTTTTTGGGATGAGATGAAATGTGATTGCGAAATCGACCGAATCGACATAATAATCTTCTTTTTTTCTTTGAATCGACATAATAATAATCTTCTTTTTTTCTGAAATAATAATCTTCTTCTTTTTTTCTTTTTCTTCCTCTGTAGGAGAGTAAAAAAGAACCGTTTATATGGCCCTACTTATGGGATAAACAAACACAATTGACGAAAATGACACGGATGGAGCACAATCGGCTCATTTTGGCGAATTGAACAGAAAATGTAATAATAATTTTATTACAATAATAAATTATTATTATGATTAATATTAGTATACAATTGGCGACAATGAGCACAATCGGCTCATTTTGGCTCGGTATTAGTCAATGGCAGAAGATGTATATACAATTATAGTGATATTTAATAATATTATGTTATTCAAGCGGGTTCGACGGATCTGGCTGGGACGGAGAGAGAGTAATGGACGAGGCCCACGGCGGAATGGAAGGAGAGTAATGAACAAGGACGACGTCGAGGGGAGCGTGGCGGTGAAAGGAGAGGGCGTGCTGGATGGCATCACGAATCCACTCGAGACGGTTGCCAAAGACACCGCCACCAAGGGCGGTCAGATACACCGAAACACGACGCCTGAGCTGGAGACTGCGCAGTTCGGCCACTGCAAGAGTGGCACGGTATGCAGCAACAAGAATGAGACGCGCAAAGGGAGCAAACTCATCGGCGGACGTGGTGGCATGGGCATACGCCACTGGGAGAGCGCTGCAGAAGCACTGCGTGACACGGTGTGTGTGTGGCGGTGCCACCTGTGTGCTATAGTGCACGGCAATACGACACCGCTGCACAACCAGCTCGGGCAGCTCGGGGTTCTCTACCAGTAGCGCTGTCACCTTGTTCAGACCTCCCTTGACCGGGAGACAGTATCCATTTTGCATTCGCCACACTCTGCACGAACAATCTCTTTTCTTTTCAGTGTCGTCTTCGCATTGTTGTTCTCATACCGCGGGTGCGACGAAGTGGGATCATTTCCAAAAAGATCGCCGACGTCTTTCAGCGTGTCGATTTGCGTCGTGTGCTGGCCCTGGCCACCATAGACAAGGTAGTTGCGGAAGACGGTCGCGGCAGGGGCTGCCAGAGCACACGCTGGGCCCTGGGTGTGGTCGCACGCGTACCGCGCGACTCCATGTGCAGGCGTGACCGTGGGCGCGACCATCTCCAAGGCACTACGCGCAAGCAGTGAGTGCCCCAGATCAAATGGCACATCGTATCATTTTTCTCACTTGAACTGACTGGCAACTTGAAAGACTGCGTCTGCACTGCTCGGATCGCGTATCAACGCACCCACATCGGTATCCACCCGATGAGAAAAGGTCAATCCTCCCCCCAGAGGACTTGCAGCGCTCGCTGTGGCGTCCCGAGGGCCGTCAGAGCCACAAACATGAACTTGCGTGGTTGAGCACTCCAGTTGTTTCACCTTTGCGCGCAATTCACTCAAAGACGGCGTCTCAAATTCGCCCAGGTACTGTCGCGGCCACTCGCTCGTAGGACACTCAAGGTACCCATCGGCGCTCACAGAAAAGTGCGATCGGTTCTTCTCAAAATCTTTCGATTCTGTAAATCCAAAAGTGTGCTTGAACCACTTCATCTGAAACATGTGTGAGGAGTCACTTAGCAACTGCAACCCGATGGCATCAATTATATCAAAGAAGAAGAAAGAAAGTATACCACTTCTGCGACAAAAATAAAGATACAATAATAATTATTATTATTATTAATTATTTGCAAAATTAATCATACTTATAATAAGAATAAATTATAATAATAATTAATTATTTGTTATTGAAATTTCTCACTCCTCATCCTCATCGGAATTGGAAAAAATGTCTTCGCGACTGCTGAGAGGTACTCGATGATCATGGAAACTCTCCAAGAGATCGCCGTCGATGGCAGCGCGATCATCGCGACGTCGCTCGTTGACACGCGCCCGCACACTGCGCATTGCTTCGACGCTGGATGTGCGCTGCAAGAACCGACTGGCTCGTTGCGCGCGCAAAGCTTCCGTCGCGCGCGAGTCTCGTTCGCTCACAAAAAATGCCTCTTCTTCGCGCAACACATCGTGCTCATCGGTTGTGCGCACTCGACGTTGCTCACTGCGAATGTGCTCCGTGAGACTTGTCAATGCTCCCTCTGCGGCACCCAAACACGCCTCGTCCGGTGTGGTCGGACGAACCCCACTCTCATTCAGCTCACGCCGCACCTCACGCCACACTTGGCCCACTTTCACATCGAGATACCGTTCAATCACCACCATCTTAATACGTTCGCGCGCACTCAGTGTCGCCAAGGCCGCCACTTGTGCGTCCACCAGCAACATCACTAGCCCGTACACTTTGCAGCGCACATTGTCATTCACATCACTCACAGCCCCGCAGTATCTCACATCACTCGCTAGCGGATTGTCCGTGTCCTCCCTCACACATCCATAGTCATCAACCTATGCAACGTCAAAATAAGATTAAAAAAAAAAACAGATCGCATTCGCTCAACATATATTCGTACAGTCACTCCAAGACGCTCCTCTTCCGCACACCAAATGGCAATGAGCAGCGATAGCGAGCCTCTTGCAGTCGCATTTGTACTGGTATAATTAGTGCTCGAAATGGTGCTGCGCCACTCGGTGAGGTGCTCGAGAGCAGTGTGGTTGCGCGAGCACAAGTCAAGCAAAAGACCCAACAGGAGACTGTGCAGAAAAGAGGGCGCACGGTCGAGCACGTCGAGCAGACGAAACACTCCCGAGTGCGCCAGAAAGGCTCCTTCTAGTGGTGCATTTGAACTAGGGTGTGCCAGAGCACTCCAGACACAATCAGTGGCCGCCAAAAGCACATCGTCGTAGCCCAAGTGACTTTCGCACTGCGTTGTGTCGTACCACACAAACACACTGATCACCTGCATTCCATTCGCCCGTCCGAATCGCTCCGAGTGCCCCCACGAGTGTCGACACAGTGCACTCAGTACCATCAGGGCATCGCAGCGCAGTGACACCCGCTCAGCCCTCACCAGTGTCGCCCTATTTCTCGTCATATCACGAGTACGACTGAGTAACGTCTCGGTTGTTTCACCTTTTTCCTTTCGCATTGCTTTCAGCTGAACTCGCTCTCGCTCTCCCTTTGCCTCGTCCTCGTCCAATTCACGCTCCAGCAGTCCCACCAGCAACTCAATTGCCCCGTACTCTCCCAAATCCTCTCGTACCAAATGGCGCACCGCCCGATCAGACGCACTGCCGCCATGATCAGCAGCCATTGAAGTGGTATCCAAATCCGCGTCGGCGTCAGCGTCATGATCACTTGCCACCGCCAACAGCAGACGTAAGGAGCCGCGCAACACGCCCAGCGCATACGCCGACGTCGATCCACCCGTGTCCATGAGACAGCGACTGAGCAGCGATATCACCCGCGCATTCCCTCTCGCGCGCACATACGCGCCAAGGCAGAGCGGGCACAGCTGTGCAAGCAACGCTAGTGACTGCCTCTGCACCTCCTCACACTGCACACGCGACCACATGACAACGCCACGATGACTGGGTGTCTTATCTGTCTCTGTCGCCTTGTTGTAATAGTGCGCAGTCGCCTGTGTGAGCAGATGCGCTATGAGCGCGCTATCACTGACGATTGTGAGTGCAGTCAGATCACGTGCAAGCACCAGAATAAAACTGTAGAGCAACTGCAAAAACTCGTAGTCGGTGCGATCGTTTGTGAGGGGTAGTCGTGCAACACTGAGTGACGGCTGATGGTGTGGTGGTGGCACTGAGAAAGTGCCGTCGACGTCGACGGAGCTGGGTGTGATTGTGTCGCGCTGATAGAACGCAAACACAAGGTTGATGGCATCGGCAAGCCAGCCGGTGCGGACAATCTCGCTTGAGAGCGCGCGATCGCGTGCCAATTGGGTGGCAATAACGAGCAATTCGTTGCGCTGTTCGCGGTCGTGCGAGCTCACTGCGAAACGCACTGACTCGCGAAACGCCTGTGTTAGATCACCAATGCTCTCGTGGAAGTGCGACGCACTCGAGCGATTCTCGGCAATGCGCCAGAGCAACGCTGTCAGTGCAAAAGACTCTTGCGCGACGACAAGCGAGTGGGCTTGTGGTGAGGTGTGCGCGAGAGTGGCGTCGCGCAGCCACACAACGAGAGCGTGAATCAGTAGGCGATCGTGCACGAGCGCTTCGCGTGTCTGCTCGCACATAGATTCAGCCAGCATCATGGCCAAGTGCAGTGGTGAGAGACGACGTTGGCGGTTGGGCGCGCGCACGAGCATAAGCGAGACGGAGTCAGCAAGCGACGCAGGCAACAAGGGTTGCATCACATCGACAAGGGCGACAAGTCGCGCGAGGCCGTCGCACACATCGTCTACAAGAGCGTCACACACGGCGCCAAGCATGGCCAGCTCGCTTGCAAAAAGTGCAACGCTACGTGCATACTGATCGCGCTCACTTGCTGTCTGCGGCACCAGCTTGGCACACAGCAGCTGCGCCAGTCCGCGCAACGGCTCAATGTAAGCCTTGGCAGCGCCGCTCTCTTCGTGGCTCATCTCAAGACGCTCACGACAAGCGCGTACAATCAAAGCGAGCGTTGAGGCGTGCTCCACGCTCAGAAAAGTGCCTACAGTATAAAATTTTTGTGTGGCTCGCCTTTTTCCCTCTCTCACCTTTGCGGACGAGGTTTCGAATGGCTGCAGCATGTCGTTCGAACATGTTGGCGGAATGACGGTCCTGGAGGACATCAAGGACGGCCGTAGGGGCGAGTGCGTTTGCGGAGTCCAAGTCGGGCGTTGGTTGCGATGGCAACGGCTGAGTGTAATATATAAAAATGGGGGAAGAAAAGAGGGCGAGAGAACGAGCATGAGCGGGGGGATATTGCGTTTTTGGAGTTGAATAATAAGTTCATGCAGAACGGAGGTGGGGTACTTTTAATCGAACAGACATGAATAATAAAGTAAAGATGACTGGCGATGATTTAGTTGTTATTCATGTCTATTCGCTTAAAAGTACGCCGTACGCCACCTCCGTAAATAGGCTCCGTTCTGCATCAACTTATATCTTATTATGAAAATATTATCCAACAATACTTCAACTTTATACTCTTATCATATCGCATTGTTCATGGTAAAATTGTGAAATATTCTCGACCAGTTGCCAGTTGACCCAAATGACCAGCAGGGAATTCGAAGCAGCCCTTTTATCCCCCCAATGATCTTATTGATTCAGACTCAAGAGAATATTTTGCGATCAAAGAGACGATTTCTGAGTTTTGATCATGAGTGCTGCGGCGCTTCTGCAGTTCTGCCTCCGTGTCGCACTTTTTTTTTCACACCAGATCTCTCTCACTGAAAAATTCGACACGACTACCACCGCTACAGTAAGCTGCATACATTTTGGGCAAGTGAACGGGACGTACTTTCTCTACGGCGAATGGTACGGCGACGGCGCCTACG
>CALSCP010002206.1:24753-39861 GCA_943704425.1 Ministeria vibrans ATCC 50519
GGGGGGGGTGACGGGTGTGTGGGTCAGGCGGTCCGCATGGGATCTACGGTTATGGCTGCGGGAAATAACTAACACCACACAGTAATAACTTTGCTGCTCGCAAACAAAATATCGGAGCGTATTTGCGTGTGTCGTGTGCTTCCAGAGCTTGAAAATAGTGTTAGGGTGCCGGTGATGGTGGTGGGGGCGGCGGTGAGGGGAAGTGACTGTATTTTGTCTCCCTATTCCAGACGAGTCTCGCCGCTCGACCCAATACCTAATTTATGCACATTACGCAATTCTCGACTGTCGAAAATATTTCGGTCGAGTTTCGACTTTCGACAAACTTATAGACAAATCATAAAAATTACCTGCCTAGGCCCTACGGTGTCAGACTATCTCGAACGCCTATAATGAGTTCTTGCTCCGGTAAGCAGACAAGTGGATTTAGTGACAGCTCATCTCTTTTCACCCTCAAAATTCTTCTCAAGTGTGCGACGATTGTCATGCGGGTCCACTGTTGAACGATTCGACCAGCCTTTCCGAACTTATCGAAGACATGATTGACGTTATTTGGTGCGAATACTTAGTTTTGTACTTTCATCAGCTTGTGAGCTATACGACCGGCGTGAGAGTATGTCGGTTAAATTGAATTGTTTCAAATTTGTTTCGTTTCTTCATCCGGTTTGTTTATTTAAAAACATATGAGTGGCAGTCGCTGTTTATTGTTGTGTAAACTGAGTTGTTATGATTGCCCGCTTCTTCCGTCTCTCTTATTTCTTTATTCTTTCTTTGAATATTTTTCGTTTTACCCCTTGTGCTTGTTGTGATGTGATTATAATTATTCTAATAATAATTATTATACACTGGGTCTTGTTCTTCTTCTTCTGTGAATGTTCACACACACGACGTATTATAAATTATTCTCGTCTTCATTTATTCCTATTATTAACTTTTTATTCTTCCCTCTTTTAGCAAATCTTGCAATTATAAGTTGGAAGAAAAGCATAAGTTCCAGGTGGGAACTATCCGAGGCAGAGATTTTGGAGCGCATGAGTCGGTTGCTCTGTGGAAGGAAGGAGGGCCCATTTTCACAGTGGAATTGGGATTTACTAGGGCGGAGAATGGAAAATTGCACATCGCGCCTTTTTCCAAACAACTTCCGCCTGAGGCTGCCTCCAAAGTCAAGTGTTTGGGGACAATCCGGGGCTCAGTGTCTGACGTGATTGCATCCGCCATTAGGACCATGCAGAGTATGGGAACGTATATGAAAGGCATAACCGACTGCCAAGCATTCTCCAAGCGCTTTGTCAACAACGAATGTGGGCTGCGGTATGGTCGCCTCACCGACGGTGGCAAGACAATTGTCGGAGTGCTCACTGTTGTTGGTATCGGCGTGCTTGCTATTCTCGCTGCCGTGCTTAAGCCGCGAAATGGCCGCTGAAAGTTTCAGACCCGACAATAATTTATGAAAAAGAAAAAGAATACAGCCAAGGGAGTTCGAAGAAATGTGCCTATGTAGGGATAGTTTCAGTTTTTTTTAAGAAAGTGAATGAAAGACTTTGTCTCGAACTATTATTGTTGGTGGACGTTGTGTTTTCTTGTTTACAATAATAATTTATATTCCATCGCGCATGTACACTCGCCCAGCTGGCTACTATCGCTACCAAATCAAACAGGTTTGGTCAATTAACGCTAGAATAAAGAATAATTATTATACACAATCATGTTTTTACCTTTGAAGGAAGAGCTTCGAAGAGGGGCTTGTCCGTTTCGCTGAGTAAGTGCGCCAGAGTCGTGCGGTCTTTAGTGACTTTGACAACATTCTTGATAGGTGGTAGCACATTAACCGTTGTAGCTGTTGTAGACTTGGCATTTGACGATAATGTCGATGTATGTGTGATGCGGACGTGTGGTTGTGTTTCGCGCGCTTGTGGTAAGCGACGTGCATCGACGGACACGACGGCCAGCACTCGTCCATGCGAGTCGTGTGTGTAGGTTCCACTCCCTTGGAAGGTGTCTCCCTCGCGATACGTTGTCGCTCGGCTTGCGCGTGCAATTTCGGCGAGTTCGCGGTGGTGTGCGCGTCGCTGGGCGAGACTCTCGCATCGTTGTTGAGGCTTCCTACCTTGCGGCTCTTCTGTTGGTTTCTATATTATATCAATGTGTTCATAATAAAAAAAACGAAATTGTGAGAAGGTAACGGTGCAACATTAAGTCGAACCTCAAGCTCATCAGAGACCGAGTCCTTACAATTAGCTCTCCTAGTGAGCAATGGCTGTCTTATAATTGTTGTAGTTGTCTCAACCACACTCGCGGTCGATTGTTCCTCGAGCTCGGACTCGGAGTCTTCGGACTCGGGCTCAAACAGTATGACATCGTCCTCTCTTGATTTAAACTCCAATGCGCTCATAATCTGATCGTCCGCGGCCGGCGCCACCAGTGGAGACTTTGCGCGCCTATCAGTGCGAGTCGACAGCGAAATCGCTCCGCGAGCCCACACATCGATGTCGGAAGGAAGTGGTTCTGCAATACACATATTTATACACATAATAATAATAATTATTATAAATATTGACCATGGCTAATAGCCATAGACTCGTCTCATGATCGACACACCTTCATCTTCCGCCCAGCTGCAGGTTGAAGAGTCATTCGGCGCTTCTCCTGGATCCAGTGTGAGAAATTCAACCTGAGATGGAAAAACAACGTTGTCAATGGCAACCGTCTCTAAAACGGCCTCTTGTTGACCACGTTCAACTGCCTACATCAATGACACACATGGCAGCAGCCAAGGCTTCGCGAGCAGCAACCATAGGCGCCTACAATGCCTCAGTTGAAGGGAAAATCGATGTTTTGTCGTCGTCTAACCTCTCGCTTCAATTGCAATTCGACCACTCGATGTGCCGCCTCGTTGAGGATCTCCTCGAGAAGTTCGCTGACTATGTCGGCGCCATCCTCTCGATGCTCCATCGCCTCCCACAAGTCCCCGGCAAGCCGACCGCCGACAATGCGCTGCGCCATCAATCCCTCACGCTTTGACGACTCTTTTCACTTTTGCACTCCAATCGCAACAATCACCAGTCAAGTGAGTTAGTAGTGGAGGGTGTCTCAAAAGAGTAGAATAAAAAATTAAAAACGAATGAATTAATTACTTTTTTTTTTCTCTCAATCTTTTCATGAAATTAAGACAGAGACAACCGGCAACGAGTGCACGGAGAAGATTGCGAATAGATTCGCGAGACGGAGACGTAAGTCGACACAAATTGACAGAAGAGCTGAAAATTGAATTGAGCGTTTGATTTGTGTCACACTTTGCAAAGGAGCTTATCTGTGGAATCTGCCTGGCCCACATCACGCTACGCGGGGTCCTACCGACATGTGATCATCTGGTACGGATGTGGGGAGGCAAGAGCTGCGTTGAATCGACGTGTGTGCTGTGTTCTGTGTAGTATTGTGTGCAGTGCATTGAGGAATGGAGCAAAGTGTCCAACACCTGTCCGCTGTGCAAGTACCGCTTCCGCGTCATCATCGAGCGCCACGTGGACACTGCCTGTGCGGCCGATCACAAGGATCGCAAGATCCGTGTGGCCGATGTCTACCCGGACACGGACGACGAGGAGAGCTGGACGGCGGGTCAGCAGGAGTCGCTGGACTCGGCTGTGCACGATTCGTACGACTATGACGATCCCTTCATTGATGACGAGGCACTGCCGCCTCATGGAAACGGCGACGATGAAGAAGAAGAAGAAGAAGAAGAAGAAGAAGAAGAGAAGGAGGAGGAGGAGAAGGAGGAGGCAGACAGCGACAGTGTGGATTTTGAGGACGACATCGGCTTTCGTCTGCCAAGAGGAAAGAGAACAAGGCAAAAAGAGAAGAAGAGAAAGCGGCAGATTGTTGAAGACAGCGACGAGTCTCCACTAAAAGGATCGACCAATCTCGCAGCACAACTCAGTAGTTTCGCCTATGACCAGAAACGACCAAAGCACACGCTCTCCTCCTCTCCCGAACGCCTCTCAACACCTCCCCCACCAGTTCGCTCTACATCAACCTCCCCTGTACGCCACCTTGCCACCTGCCTCTCGTCCCCGTCCTCGCGCGGCCGTCACTCCCGTCGCTCGCGCCCTCGTCCGCCACCTCCGCACGTCGTCTCGCCCAACGGCACGACCTGGAACACTGTGTCACGCAGGACACAATCGCCATGTACCAAACCAACTTGCACGAGCACACGCACCAACAACAACGACGACAACAACAGCACCGACGGCCATCATGAGCCACACTCAGTTTCTCCACGCGTCACCGGCATGTTCGATGTCTTCCGTCGAAACCGCCAACGCCTCGCACAACATCAACACCACAGCACCACCACATCATCATCTGCCATCTACAGTGTCCCTCCATCACCACCATCCTCGCACCACTCTATCTCTCCTCCCCCCACCACCACCACCACGACAGATCTTGACCAAATCCAGTCGGTCAGTGAGTCTCCGTCCGTCCCGTTCCGTTCCCGTTCCTTCCGCTCATCCGCCGCCCATCCTCCACCGCTGCATTCTCCATCCGCGCCCAACCCAATGGAGCGCATTCATCGTCGTCAGATTGCCATTTCAATCGCAGAGTCTCTTTGTGAAGAATCTGGATTGGACGAGTCGTTTCTGCCCAAACGAATTGCAACTCAAGTAAGAGAAATGGAGAGAGAGAGAAACAAAGTGATAGAGAGAGACGTATTCACTCACTCTAATATCAATAGTTTATGCAACAAATGAGCGCGAGTGAGAATGCACAACAAACGTGGAATGAGCGCAGAACGCGCATTCGGTCGCTCGTGCGAGATGCAAAGGAGGAGACAGAGCAAGATGAACTTAACTTGTTATGAGTGAGTTGAAAGAGATGCACAGACGAACAGAAATGTAATATTGGTTGTACAGAAATCAATAATAATGTTAAAAGCCGATTGGGTCCATTGAGTCCTTTGAGACGTACGCGAGTACCTTGAAACGACCGCCCATGTGCTCCGGATGGACTAAGCGCTCACATGCGCTGATAATCTCACGCGCCTTGTCGTCTGGCTGCTTCTCAAGAAGACGCTCAAGTCGATGCGCAATTCCCAACTGAGCAAATAGCCAGGGAGAGAGAAACAAAGTGGTAGAGAAAATAATAAGTGAGGGATAGATAATTAGAAGAGAGAGTGTGTGAGTGAGTGAGTAAATGAATTTTGTGTATGTATGTGTGTGTGAATACGGTTTGGAGGAAGATTCCTTGATCAACTGGCCCCTTGACAGTGACGCCATTGGTTTGCCCAACACGACTCAAAAGCGAGAAGTCAACGTCCGCCGTGATGTCAGCCTCGCCGGGTGCAGACAGCAGAGCGTGACTTGCGTGGTTCTTCATTGCCTACGTATATATGTTTAAGTGAGTGAATAAGAATAGTCATTGATAAATATAGGAGTGTGATTGAGACAGAAGTGTATGAACAGAATTGAAGCATTGTAAGTGGTTCTGCAAGAATGTGAGTGAGATTGTGCTAAAATAAAATTGCAATATTGAGTGCGACAAACAAAGGGAGACAGACAGACATACACACACACACATATATATAATTATTATTAAGGAGTGAGAGACATAATTTTCACACAAGTTGTTACGCGTAGAGTTGGTCGATGGGCTGTCCATGACCCATAGTCCACAATGAGTGCGGCGGAGTCTCTCGTGCTCCCAATGCGCTGTGCAACCCCTCGTGCCATCTTCTCGCTCTCTATCGACATTTCAACTGCGTCATCAACTGAAAATTCAATGTTTTGTTCCGTCAAGTGCGGAAGTCGCTCCTACACCAATCATTAATAACTTTTCGCTTTTTTTCTTTTCTTTTTTTCGCAACCATCCAACAATTTTGTTTGTACCTTCAGAAAGTAATCAAGAGCGTCAGTCCGACGCGCAGACACAACAAACCGCAAGGCATCCCCCGTCGTATTGGCAGAATCGGATGAGACTGACGGTGAGACTGACGGGGTTGTGCGGTCAATGAGCATTTCTCGCCATCCGTACTCCCTTGTCAGCTTAAACATGTGATAGGGCAGCGCATCAAACAGTTCGTGGGCAGTGATGTACTCAGTTTCACCTAGAAGCATGAGTAATAGAATGTATTGGTTTTTGTTGTGTGTTTGTTTTGTGCTTTGTCGCGTTTCCTTTCGCTTGGCATATCCTATCTTGTACACCTACTTACCCGCTGGAACATCTTGAAGTTGACGGTACCACGAGACGGGCATGTGTGCGTATTTGCTTGTGGTGGTGAACACACTGTCTCTGTCCGTTGCATTGTGTTTCTACCAAACGAGTGAAGATGAGTTTTATAACAATAATATAAATGTAACTATGACAAACTTTGCCTTACCTCTCTGAGCTCCGCTCCTTCCGCACCACACAGTTTCTCGCATTGGGCGCCTACAGAGAATGAATACACATATATGTTCAGTTCGTTAAGTCACAGTCCATTTTTCTCAATTACAACTCGTTTCATTAGCTCACCTTGCAAATGGTCACTTGTCTCTACCAGATGAAAAGAACTGATGGACGCCAAAGGTGGGAATTTCGCAATGGACTGAGAGGAAAACCAAAAGATGATCACAGTCACTCTCACTCATTCTCTGTGGCTCTCTCTGCCGTACGCGCATCATGTCTTGCGCAAGCGATCCTCGGCCAGGGCCTACTTCAATCCACGCTATCTTGTTCGCGGGGCGGCCAAGGGCGTCCCAGCGCGCAATGTACCACACGGCGAGGAGCTGCGAGAGAGGAGACGGATCGCGTTACACTATTGCGCTCAGGAGACTGTTCGATCGCTGCACACCTCGCCAAACACCTGGGACATCTCGGGGGAGGTGATGAAGTCCCCCTTGGCACCAAATACAGGCATGCGGGAGTAGTAGCCAAAGAAGGGATGGGTGAGACACGTCGACATGTACTTGGCAATGGTCATCGGGCCATTGCTGCTGATCTCAGACAGAATATGCGGCAGCAGAGCCGACGGAAGCTGCGCTTCACTGCTTAGACACCGTGCAAGGCATGCGCGGCCAAGAGACGCTGATCGCGCCAGTGAGTGAAGCAGCATGAATAAAACTATAAAAGTGATAATCATTCATCACACGAGAATCCATTATTCACCTCATATATACCAAACGATCAACTATAAGTTGCAGTTTATGGCGGGAACACCTTTACCCCTTGCATTTGTTTGTCTCATTTCTGTTTTATATTCAATCTTTTGTTGGACTCTGGTTTGACTTTTGATCGTTGAAAATGTAATGAACAGTTTCAACTTTCAAAACTTTCAAAATAATTACACTAGTGTCGACTCATTTGACGATGGAAGACACCATCTCCGACACCTCGAGCTACGTTGGGCACGGGCGCGTTCAAAACAAGGTCGCAGTGGTGACTGGCGGAAGCAAAGCCATTGGAAAAACAGTGTGCGAAGTTCTCGCCAAAGAAGGCGCTACCGTCTATTTCTGCGGGCGTGAGGCGGCTGCAGGCCTTGCCACGCGTGATATTATTGTAGGACGGGGCGGAAAGGTAGGAATTTGACAGTAGAAGTTGAGAAAAAAGAGCACAAAACACAATTTGTGGTGTCAGGCGTTCTTTGAAGTGGTTGACGTGTCGGACAGCGGCGATCTCAAGCGATGGATTGACGGCGTGGGCGAGAAGGAGGGCAAGATTGACATTCTTGTGCCCAACGCGGCGGCGTTTGTCTTTGGGACGATTCTCGAAGTGAGCGATGAGATGTGGGACAAGGTAAACAAAGAGGGACGGTGGGTGTACTCAGGACGACTCACAGCGCACACACACACACACACACACACACACACACTCTCTCTCTCTCTCTCTCTCTCTCTCTCTCTCTCTCTCTCTCTCTCTCTCTCTCTCTCTCTCTCTCTCTCTCTCTCTCTCTCTCTCTCTTGTCAGGTGCTCAACACCAACGTTCGGGGCTATGCAAACTGTGCCAAGCACACTGTGCCGTGGATGATCAAGGCCGGCGGTGGCTCCATTGTCAACATGGCGTCGATTTCGTCGCACATTGCTCAGCCGCAGTTTGTGCCGTACAACACTTCAAAGGTATCCCATTGCCCTCTCAAGCAACAAACAAAGCAGAAAAGTTCTCTCTATCTTAGAGCTGATTTAATGTGTGTTTTAGGGTGCAATTATGCAAATGACGCGCTGTCTTGCAATGGATTTGGGAGAGCACAACATTCGCGTCAATGCGCTCTGTCCCGGTACGAAACTCACAATAAATTTATTGTGAATCTAAAGGAGGGGTTTTTTGAATTGGCTAGGGACCATTGATACTCCCGCAACCAGTGCTCATGCAAAGAAACTGGGAATCACCAAAGAAGAAGTAATAACAACATCAAAGAGGTTGAGTCATTTTTAATTGTACTTTTGTAGTTGGCACAAGAAGCAATCAAGACACACTTTATCAAGCGACTGGGAACCACTCTGGACTGTGCACAAGCAACGCTGTTTTTGGCGTCGGAAGAATCATCTTTCATCACCGGCACCTTTTTAATGCTCGACGGAGGGTACACTGCCCATTGAATACAACGAGTATGTTCTCTCTCCTTTTGCCCTTTCAATCCCCCTTTCTCACAAAGGGAATGCCGATTTTTTCCACTTCAGTTGTTTACAGATAATAGTGTTAATTAAGAAAAATAAATAGAGAATCGGGAGCTGTAATGTCAAAACAAGACTATTCACAAAACTGTGTGTGTGAAACAAATACTTAATGTCCCGAAAGAAACCCATAGTCCCACTGACACACCCATGACTCATGCGAATAATGAAACCCTGTACACGACAGTCTCCGGCGCACCATTGCGGCGCCTCTCAGGAGATTATTATTCTTATGATCACAATAATAATAATAATTATTATTATTATTATGAGTATAGTTCTTCGATCTTTCATTAACTTCCCAATAAACATATTTTTGACTCGAGACTCCTACGATTTTCTCACTTCCATGCTTCCTCGTCTTCCTCTCCCCTCGTTGACGGATGTTCTGGCTCGCTACGCCAAGGTAGATTGTGTGAACGGGAAATGAATATGAATACAACTCACTACTGTTTTGCTATTTTTTGCGACTGCATTTGCCTCAGAGTGTCCGCCCGCTCGTCAGCGACCTGGAGTACACGCGCACGCTGGCAGCAATCAAGACGTTCCCGGAGCAGGCGGCCGACCTGGTCGCACTGCTGGAGCAGCGGCAGCGCAAGACAGCAAACTGGCTCAGCGACTGGTGGGTCGAGCACGGCTATCTGCGCCCTCGCGCCGCCACGCCCTTCTACGTCAGTGCTGCCATCAGCTTTCCTCCAAGTAATGCGCGCCCTCCCATCGCATGAAACAGCGAACGAATATTTTTTCTTTTCATATGAAACGTATTGTGTCTCTTTATGTGTTGTGGTGTGTGTTCCTTTGCAGACAACGACGGACAGCTGCTCCGTGCTGCGCGCATTCTCCAACGCAGTCTCATGTACCGTCAAAAGATCCTTGATCGGGCTATTCCCCAGGAGAGGGCTGGCAAAGATTTGCTCTCCATGGACCAATACGGTAGATCAACCATAGTCACAACTTATTCACGATGCGACTCACACTCTCTTTTAGATCGTCTTTTTGGCGCCAGTCGTATTGCTCGACCCACCTGTGACACTTTTAGTGTTCTTGAACCTGATCAGTCGCGCCATGTGTGTGTGATGAGCCGCGGAAATTTCTTCACCTTCAATCCCTTCGACTCAAACGGCCAAGTCAGCATCGTCTTATCCCGTTCTCATTATACTCATACATAATTCGTGTCTTTTGTCAGATCACGTCAATCACAACCCTGCTCAACACACTGCGTCGTATTCAAAGCGAGTCCACCTACGACCCCATTGCGTCCCACATTGGTCTCATGGGTGCAACAGAGCGCAATGAATGGGCTCAAAACAGAGCTCTTTTGGAAAGTTTCCCCGAAAACCGGTACTGTGTTTGGTTCCATATCTATTTATCATATGTCTTGTGTGTGTGTGTGTGTGTGTGTGTGTGTGTGTGTGTGTGTGTGTGTGTGTGTGTGTGTGTGTGTGTGTGTGTGATAGTGTTTGAGGTGGAAGAAAAGCAGCAAAGAGAATGAGCGTCATTGTTTTTTTTTGATTTTTTTTGTTGGTGGAATAGGCAAATTCTGAAGTCGATTGACAGTGCGTTGCTCGTGATGTGTCTGGATGAACAGACGCCCACTGATGCATCAGACGGTCTCAAGCAGTGGCTGTGTGGCAATGGCATTGAGTCGGCGGGAAACCGCTGGTTTGACAAAATTAACGTAAGTGATACCTTGACCCTTTTTTAACTAGGGTGCAGCTTTATTCCTAACCCTATTGACAGGTGTAACCCTAACCCTATGTCTAATGCGCAGGTGATTGTGGCCGCCAATGGCGATGCTGGCATGTGGGTTGAACACACTGGCATTGATGGTCCTGCTCTTCAGTCCTGGATCGATTTTGTCGAAGTACAAACTCAAAAACACAATCCTCACTCTGACTTATCTCTCATTTTTGTTGTTCTTCTTTTTGTCTGTTATTCTCTCTTTCTTAGACTCAATCAAACGACTCCGATCGAACAGACGATTCATCTGAGCCAATCAATGTCACTTCTCACAAATGGTCAAAAGAGTCCCTTTCTGCCATTGAAGCTCCACTCAACAAAGCAAAAGATTACATTGAGTCCGAAACAAATCGATTAAATGTACTAACAACAACACCACCACCATCACCACCACCACTACCACCACACACACAATGCTTTTTTACTAATAATTATTTGTTTAGGTTCGATCAGTTCTTTTACCCTACAACAAAAACACAATCAAACAGTGGAAAATGTCTCCAGACGCATTTATGCAAATTATGCTACAATATTCGTATTACAAGTAAGTCAGAGGGGCGAAAAAAGACCTTTTATTTTTGTTTTATTTGTTTATTTTTGTATTAATTTGTGATTAATTTTGTGTCTTTTTTTCACTGTTCGTGTTGTGTGTCTCTAATCCTGTGTGTTTCCGTTCTTCAGTTGTTATCACTTACTCCAACTTCCTCTCTCTCTCTCTCTCTTTGTCTGTCTATAAATGTCACACTGACTGACAATATCTTTTTGTCACGCTGACCCACTTTCTCTTCTCTCTTTCTTTTTCTCCATGTGCGTTTCAGATTGCACAATGAGCCCACTGCAGTCTATGAAACCGCTTCCACTCGTCGTTTCCACACTGGTCGCACTGAAACCATTCGCAGTTGCACTACCGAAGTACCAACAACTTTTGATGAAACGTTTGTGTCTTTTGCATTAATTATTTGTGTGTCTTAGGCGAAGGAGTTTTGCATTGCCATGGCAAAACACAGTTCGAATGAATCAGAATATCCCAATCTGATTAATCTCCTCAAAAAAGTAAGAGTCAGAGAATTCATTTTAACATGAAACAAATGTGTGTGGTTTAGGCGACTAATCGACACTCTGAACTGACTCGCGACTGTTCATTGGGCGAAGGAATTGATCGCTTCTTTATGGGCATCCAAATTCTGCGCTCGCAAATTGATCCAAACCGCACAATTGATTTGTTTGCTGACGCGGCCTTTGACAAAACGCGCACGTTTAATCTTTCGACAAGTCAGGTATGGTCAGACTGTAGATTGAGTTATTTGAGTGAGATAGATTGAGCGATATTGATTATTGATTGATATTGAGTGAGATATATTGAGTTGAGTAGAATAGATCGAGCGAGAATGATTATTAAATTTTTGATTAATATTGAGTGAGATAGGTCGAGCGGGAATGAGTATTGATTGATAATGATTATTGATTGATATTGAGTGAGATGGATCGAGCGAGAATGATTATGGATTGATATTGAGTGAGATAGATTGAGCGAGAATGATTATTGATTGATATTGAGTGAAATCGATTGAATGGTTGGGGGTTTTCTCAGGTTCCCTCGCCGTTGGACTGTGCGTGTGGGTTTGCACCGGGCACTCCGTCTGGCTATGGCATCTGCTACAACCTGGACGGGTCTAAGGGAAAGGGAACGCGTGTGACTCTGTCGACGTGGAGCGACGCACAGCCCATTGGCACTGCGACAGCCGATGTGGAGCGCATGGCCACCCAGTTGGCCGACTCCTTCCGTGAGGCTGCCCGTCTCTTTCCAGTCAAGGCCAATCTATGATAGTGATGATTTCTCAAATAATAATAATAATAATAATAATATTACTATTATTATTTTGGAATTTTAATCGTAAACCATATTTCCATCCTGTCAGGACTTTTGCATATTGTTTCGTACAAACTAGAAAATATATTTTTTAGTCATGGTGCAAGCGCCGACTAAGCGCCGCTCTTCCGCAGAGTATAAAAGCAAAAAATATTCAATTATTTCAACCACTTTTTTTTACTTTTACTTTCACCCCCAATCACCAAACCGCGTCACTCCCACTCTTTAAAACCTATGGACTTTGTTCGATCAGCCGTCGGCCACTTCTCTGGCTCGTCCAGCGCCACCACGTCTCTCCCTCGAAATGCTCCGCTTGAGATCAAAGAGAGTGAAGATCAACGCAAGGAAACCCAAAACGTAAGCAACGCGAACAACTCCGACGTTCCTTCGCCTTCAATCCCGCACCAATTGATCGTTTGTATGTCTTCATGGTGTTATTTGGAGCAATATCTCTCTGTGCGGTTTGTTGTACAATCCCAAAAAAGAGTTTGTACCAAAAAACCGCCAAGTCTAAAATGTCTTTCCTCGTCTCTTTCCTGACACTTTCGTTGCATGCACACCCCTTACGCAACACGTTAAATCCACTACAGGCCACATTACTGCGCTTTACCGTCAAATATTTACGAAATTGTAAAATGTGTCAAAATCTGTCGACCACTCACCAATCTATCTCTCTCACGGCTCTACTGCGCCGCATTTCACTCCACTCTACCACACACTCTCATCTACACTATAACAAACACCTATACACACGACATGAGACTCCGCATACGCGCGCATCGTTCCACACGGGTGCTGTAGAGTGTCTTCTGCCTCACTGACTTTCATCCCCTCCTCCTCCTCGCCTCTCCCTTCTCCCTCTCCAATCCGTCCATTCCAAACGTTCAACCCACTTACCATCTAACTCCTCTCTCTTTCCTTTCAGCTCAACGTGACCAAACTCGAGTACCCCATTTCTCGTCTGCTCGATCGTCTGCTCAAGTCCAACATTGACTTTCATCCCAACGCCGGCGGCATCTCCAACCATTATTCCATGACGATGCTTGCCCTGTGTGGTCTGGGCGCCGACGACGACGATCTGCTTGCCTTTCACGAAGGACATCGATCCAACCGCACTCCTCTGTCGATTCTGCCCGTCAAGGAAGTGATCATCTCGCAGGAAAACTTTGAGCGGTTCCACAGCGACCGCGACTGTCTCATTCCCTACCGTGCCTTCTTTTCTGCCGAACTCAAGCGGCTTGGTCGTGCCGAGACCTTACGCCAGTACCTTCCGCGCCTGCTTTGCGGTCAGTACAAGGGTCTGTTCCATCCGACCATTCGTGTCGCGTTTGCACTGCTCCACCCTCACTCATTCGAGCTCGTCGAGGCTCTCTCGTACTTTGCCATTCGCACCGAAGAGCCCTATGAGAATGCGCATAAGGACTGGGCGCGCATGATCAGCAGTGAGGCGAGCGCACCCGACGCAGAGTCATCTGTGTCTCCCACACACATCTGGACCGCATTGCGCACACTGTACAACTCGCCCGTCGATGGTGAACCCCTCCGCCGCATTGTCGCCACCAACTACGGTCGTACCTTTGGTACCGTCGAGGCGCTCATGCGCAACGCCCAACTGCGCTCGCTTGTTCACGACAGCTGTGCCTACGACCCCTCCAGCCCCTTTACAGCTCTCGCGCGACTGGCCATGCAACTCTATGTTCACAAGGGCGCCCTCACCACTCTCCATGCCGTCACGGGCGTTCAGGCTCTTATCGACCTTGCGGTCTGTGTTGATCCCGCTGTGGCCCTTGCCAGTGCCAAAATGGTAATAGTTAACATTATTAATAATAATGATAATAATAATAATATTATTATGAAAATATTATAGTATTAATAATATTATTATTAATATTAATCGTATTGTTTATTGTAGTACTTTTTGTGGCTCTCTGCACTGTACATTGAAAAGGGTGCTCCTGATCTGTCGGGCATTGGCGCTCAGCCAAACACAGCACAACAAGGAGACGAAAAGAACAACACGGATGAAAAGGAAGAGTGGGCGAGTGTGAAGGAGCGCACTCTGCGCTCACGACACGTTCATGTGATCAAAATGGTCTTTACGTGCGCCGAACTCAATCGCAGAGCACCTGACCCCATCTATCTGCAACTTTGTCGCGCTATTTCTCTTCGTGACTATCCTTGGTGATCGACCCTGTCACGGACTGAAAGGCACACTCCAGAAAGAAGTGCCAATCTTACTATGCATCAGTTTCTTTTCTAATAAGGCTTTGTCGAAATTAATAATGAATAAAAATAATAATAATAATAATAATTATTATTATTATTATAAATAATTATTATTAAAATTTTATTATTAAATTTTTATTTTTATTATTAGTGTTGACCCTCCTACCTACTAATAATAATCATTTCGTCTTCGGTCTTTGGTAGTTACAAGTTACGCGAGTAAGAAGAAAGTAATCGCGTTCATGATAGTTTCTTTCTCTTCTGGTTGTGATCGTGGCTCTTTCAAAAGCACAAACAAAAGCTAGACGTTTTATAGGATAAAGTACACAAAGCAAAACAGAAAGAATTATTAGAGGAAACCAGAGGAAAGATCGCTCTGAAGGGGAATGACGGCCGCACGAGTGCCGACGGGCGGAGCATTCATGTAGTCATCGTCAAAGGCAGGGTTAGGCATGCCTTCGTCCACCATGAGTGTCGTTGACGAGTAGTCTTGTGCCGGCATCTATAATAATTGTAAAATTATTATTATTATTATTATTATTATTATTATTATTATTATTATTATTATTATTATTATTATTATTATTATTATTATTATTATTATTATTATTATTATTATTATTATTATT
>CALSCP010002206.1:69573-81771 GCA_943704425.1 Ministeria vibrans ATCC 50519
GGAGAGAGAGAGAGAGAGAGAGAGAGAGAGAGAGAGAGAGAGAGAGAGAGAGAGAAACAAAGTTATAGAGAGAGAGAGAGAAACAAGAGTGAAAAAGAAAAGGAGAGAATGAATCAAAGTGATACAAAGAATGAAACAAAGTGATAGATGGATAGAGAGAGGGACACACGCATACATGTTTGGATTTAACTTGTGTTTTGTGTGACAGGAAAAGTATGTTTATTGTTACCTTCTGAGTTGATGGAGAGCAGTTTTTGCGTACTGACATTCATCAGTGCCAATGACTGTGATGTACTCCCCTCGTCTGCCGAAGAGAACAGTGGCTCCCATTGCTCGCGAGGCCCAACCGCCTCCACTTGTGCACTGCAAAATTTCTGAGTAAGGAACACCCCTCTCACTCTGACACGTACGTGACTGTTCCATCTCTGTCCGCGCCCACATAGCGATTGTAAGGCGACTTGAGAGCAATCTTGCCACCGCCCAAGTCCACCACCATAAACACCTATTGAGAGAGAGAGTGAGAGAGAGTGTGTGAGAGAGAGTGTGTGAGAGAGAGTGTGTGTGTGTTTGAGAGAGAGAGGGAGAGAGAAAAAGCGATAGAGAGAGAGAAAAACAAAGTGATAGAGAGAGAGGAACAAAGTGATAGAGAAAGAAACAATGTGATAGAGAGAGAAAGAAACAAAGTGATAGAGAGAGAGGTCAACGTCGCAATGACTGTGGCTGTGCTTTACCTCTTGAGGTTGCGGTCCCTCCGCTTCAAACGGCTCGCTCGCCGTCACATCGCCTCCCGACAGTGCCCGCAGCAGCGACCCGGGCGCGTGCGTCCCCTGAATCAGCACAGCGCCCCTCAAATGAGTCGGATCGTGCATGGGCCACCAGCGCCCAAAGCGCACTGCAAACACAAACGCACACCGCAATGTAAGCAGCGCGACAGCGGGGCCATTGACACACACACACACACACCCACACACACACGCATCAGACACAGCCAACCACACACGTCACAAGGGCCCTCTCATCGTCTATGGTTGCGTTACGTTCGACCGGCACTTCTTCGACGTCGTCGCTTCGTTCCTTGCGCTTCTTCTTCTTGTGTTTCTTCTCGCCCTTGAACGACAGTCGTCCACTGCGCACCTTCTCATACGTGTCCGACATATCGAGCAAAGCTGAAACAAAAGATGAGAAAATTGTATTAAATATGATGACAGAACTAAAATACGACGATTAATATTGGTTGCAATAATTGGTGTGGCACATTGATTCGATTATTTCGATATTTATTGAACGTCCTGAACGCCTCTCGGCTCTGACTCAGCCTCTGAGGATCAGTAGATCCAGCATAACCTTCGTATAACCTTGTATTCCGTGCGCCTACTTAGTTGCCCAAGGATACGCCATGACGAAGCCATGACTCCCATAATATAATAATTTATTATTGTATAATTATATTATGTATTTTATTATATTATATAATTTATTATTAATTTATTATTAAAATATATGCATGAACTTCACTACTTCAGAGAGAAAGTAAACTAGCGGAGCACCATAATTATTATTATTATTATTCTAATTTTATTCAGTTTCATCAGTTTTTTTTTGACTTTGAATTATTAAAATCGTCGTTGACAAAAAACGCACTTGAACACTCAAAGTAAGCGCTTGGCAGCAAACACATTTGGATGTGTGTGGGTGTGTGTCTTGTTTGTGTCAGTTTGCGGGGCTGGCATGTGTCGAACCTTCTTGGGAATTTGACAATAACCGAACGCAAACATTGAAAAAACAACATTCCACAATTGTGTGAAAATTACCTGCAATTTTCTGCCCGCTATGTAGCACATGGTATACAGGGGCTATGTGTGTGTATTTTCGGGTATCAGCGGGGGCTGGCGTGGGCGGAGTGTATCATCAACATTTTTTTGTGTTTCAGTCGAAGAAAAAAAGAAGCTCAATTTTCGGGAGTTGACTCGGTGAAAAAATGACCCGAAAATCTGCTAACCATGGTCAATCGGGATGTTTATTCCGCTCACGTCGTTGGATGTGCTTTTATCTAGTGTGTTGATGAAGGGTGTATCATGGCGGATGTTTTCCACTCCCTCCCTTGAGTTTTTTTCCGTTCTTCGAACGTTCTTCTGTTTTCTTTTTATGTCGAACCGAAAAATATTAATTCATATAATTATAATTATTATTTTTATCTCACCGGCTGTCATGTTATTATTAATTTTTTCCTTGCGTAATAACTGTATCATTAATTAAATATGGGGTTTATTTTCTTTCTTCTTCTTCTAATAGTTTATTTTTCCTTCATTTTTCCTCATTTTAGAGATGAAAAATTCTGTGAAAGTTTCGATGACTTTTGTTGCCGTGCTCTTGGTCACCCTGGCCGACCGCAGCGAGGCAATGAGCAGTGGAAATGGTACCAAATGAGAGCGCGCGTGCACGTGTGTACATATTATTATTATTATTGTCATTATTATTATTATTATTATTATTATTATTATTAATAATAATTATTTATTATTATTAATTATTTTTTAATTAATTTATTTTAAAAATCAGGCAAGTTCTACCTGAAAATCAACCAAGCGGCGCTCACTGACCCGAGCCTGCCCACCGGCGACGAGATTTTTGGCGGGGTTCAGTGTGCGACATTGACTGGGGATGCGCTTACGGCTTTCACCGGCGGTAACATCAAGAAGCTCGTGATGATGGCACAGGCACCGTCGCTCGCCGCCAAACTTGGCCATGTCGCTAATGATGCTGCATCAAAGGCGCTCACTAAAATAGAGCACACGATTCGCAACAAGATCATCAAGAAAATTGCCGAATCAGTGGGCATTGACAGTCTTGATGATATTGGCCTTGGAGCTGTGGGAGACCTTATCCCCGGTGTCGGCGAGGTATTTATGGGCATTCAGGCGGCCGATTTGGTCTTCCATATTGGCTCTGGAGAGACGCACGACATTGATTTCGCCGGACAGAACCAATGGAACTCATGGGCCGGTGTGAAGCAGAGGACGTCTTTTGAGGTGAGAAAAAACCAAACGAAGGAGCGACAGGAAGCTTACTCCCCCGTTTTTATGTAGATTGACCCAGAGGTGTCACTTCCGGCACTGTGCAAGATTATGATCAGCCAGGACACCCTTGGACCCAATACGCCTCTCGCTCAAGTGCTCGTTCAGCCGTTTGCTCCCGTGCCGTCATATGTCCAGGCCAATTCGGGTAACGCGCGCACAGGCACACGCAAACAAAACACGCAATCTCAAAGCCTCTTCAATTTTCTCATATCAGACAAAATGGCGGCGACAATCACTGGACTTGAGTACACAAGCCTGCTTGACTCGAGCAAGTGCCCCAGCTATATGAGCTCATGTACCTTCTGCGAGGCCTCAATGACGTTCGTGCCGCAGGGCGAGTGTGACTCGCGCACGTACCTGCAGAGCGAGTCCACCGTGCTCGCCCAATGGGCTGGCGTGTACACGGCGACGGAGGACCCAACAAGCACATGCAACCCGTTGCTCAAGTGCTGCGTCGATGGTCTTGTGCTCACAGACAGCACACTCATCAGCTTCTTCACGGGAATTTGCCTCTCCTTCGTGCAACTCGACCAAATTGCCCCTGCAGGCCTGTCGACGCAATCGTGGACGACGGAGGGAGGCATGACCTTGCAGCGCGTTCGGAACGGCATCATCGTGACATCGACCACTGATCAGACGTTGCAGCAGAGCCTGCAGTGGGAGTCGCTCGAGAGCGGCCAAGCCAGCGTGGACGCCATGCTCGAGCGTCTCGCCCCACAGGACGCAAACTACCTCGCTTCGACGCCGCCGCCCGCCGATGCCCCCTCTGGTGCGCGTCTCTCCGCGCCTGCCATGGTCGCCATTGTCGGAGGCGTGCTGCTGACGCTACTGGCCGTCGTTGGCGCCGTAGTCGGTGTGCGTCGCCGTCGCCAGCGCCTGCGTCTCGTCGACAGCGCCTCTGTTGTCCATGTGCCGCTCATGGAGGTGACTGCGTGAGATTTATCTGACCATTTCATCGATCAACAAAGAAAGAATAAAGGATTAAGCTTGATTCAACCAATGTCTTGCTGTCAAGTGTCAAAGTGTCAATAATTTGCTGTCCCGCTCAGTACTTTGTATTTAGTCAGTAGTTTCCGTGGAGGGTCACTAGTACAAGTCAATTAATCAAAAGACTAAAAATATAATAATAATTATTAGAAGAAGAAGAATACAACCCATTTATTAATGATACAGTCACCACTATTATTATTATTATTATAATAATACTAATAATAAATAATAATAATAATTATTATTATTATTATTATTAGTAGTTACTATTAATTACTAGAAGAATAATTTACTTAGTTCACTTTTTTTTGTTAATCATGGATCAGGAGTACCAACGTGTCCGTCTGCTCGGCAAAGGATCGTTTGGGAGTGCCTACCTGTTCCGTCGGGTGGACGATCAACAGTTGGTGGTGCTCAAAGAAGTGGCACTTCAGTCAATGAAACTCACCCAACGCAATGCGGCTCTTCTCGAGGTGATCATGATAGGCCGACTGGCATCCGCAAAGTAGTCGTCTAATCATTCAATACCATGCAAGGTCGAAGTGTTGGCGTCGTTGAGCCATCCCAATATTATTAGTGAGTTGCATTATCGTTGCATATTTATTGGTCTTCAAGTCTCACCCCCCTCGTCCCCCAATAGGCTATTACGACACGTATGTCGATGGAAATGTGCTTCTCATTGAGATGGAGTACGCCGACGGCGGAGACCTGCACAGGCGACTCGAAGAGAACCGTGCCAAGGCATCCTTCCTTGCTCGTGACGACGCCGAGTCGTACTTTGTGCAGCTCTCTTTGGCCCTTGCCTATGTTCACCAGGCAGGCGTTATCCATCGTGATATCAAGCCTCTCAATGTGTTTTTAACCCGTTCAGGCGTTGTAAAACTTGGCGATTTTGGCGTTGCCAAGGTGACGCGAAAGTGACCCTGAACATAGCACTCAAAACTAATCTTCTCCTAAATATGTCTTATAATATTATGTATAGGTGGCACTGGGCGACGGTGCAGCGGAGACGGTGACTGGTACGCGCATGTATATGGCACCCGAATTGTTTTTGGGTCAGGGCTACACGAATAAGGTGGATCAGTGGGCGCTTGGCTGTGTGTTGTACGAGCTGTTGTGTTGCGGTGCCCGAGCGTTTCAGGGTGGCAACGAGTTGGCACTTGCCAATACCATTGTGGAGGGCCACTTTGCGAGTTTGCCCGAAACACGCGAGCAACTCGAACAACGTTACGGGGGAACACTGGTAAAGTTGCTCTTCGCATTGTTGACTGTCGACGCAGCGGTTCGACCGACCGCGCACGAGTGTGCCATGGCTGAGGAACTCCAGAGTGCCCGTGAGCGATGCGAGCGACGCATTCTCATGAATCAACACAGCGTCCTGACGCCCAGTGATGATAAATATACTTCGCCACATATGCATGCAGGAGTAGGAGGAGGAGGAGAAGGAGGAGGAGGACCACGGATTCGCGAGACGGATACAACAGTGCACTATTGGGGCGGAGGACGCAGCACGGCCAAAACTCTGTGGGCAAACGCGAACAGTACGACAACGGGTGGCAGCACATCGGCAACGTCCTCGGGGGCATTCCGCATTGATAGTCGACAGGACCGAGTGCGGTTGGATGTAATGCAGCACGAGCAGCGACTGGAGGAAGGACAGCGACACAAGGCGGTGCGTGTGGCTGCCGGTGGGTCGCACTACGCGGCCATCACAGTTGATGGAGATGTATTTACGTGGGGCGACCAGCTGTCGCGTGACAACAATAGTGGACAATTGGGCCATGGGGGGCTGGCAAGTCAGCGGACGCCCAAGCGAGTGGAGGCGCTGGTGGGGCTTGAGCGGGGCGGAAGAGTGGTGAGTGTGGCATGTGGAGCGGACTTTACTGTGTGTGCGATGGAGTCTGGTGAGTGCTATGCGTTTGGATCGAACTACGACGGAACGTTGGGCATTGCTATCGGAGATCATGAATTCGTCGTCGAAGTCGAGGACGAAGTCATAGAGAAGGCTGCGTCTCCAGTACGAGTGGGATACTTTGATGGACGGTCGCCGGAGCGCAGCGTAGTACAAGTGTACTGTGGTGAAGCGCATGTGTGTGCAGTGACACAGGACGGCAGTGCATATGTGTGGGGCAATGGCGATTTGGGGCGATTGGGACTGGGGGATGAGGAGACCCGTGGACGGCCTGTACGTGTGCCAATACGAGGTGCGTGTGTGCGCGCAGTGGCGTGCTCGGAGGACACGACGCTGTTTTTGTGCGATGGAGGAAGAGTGTTTGGCTGTGGACACAACGAGTACAACAAGGCATGTTTGGATCGTCCTCCAGGACTGTTGGTTCAGCGCAAGCGGCGTCGAAAGGAGCGCCAACTCAGACAGAGTCGAGTCGACAGCGCCAGTACAAGAGAAGAATGGTCGCCAGCAACAACAGGAAATGATTCCGCCGGATCCGGATTGGCTTGCGGTGGAGCAGTTGAGTGCGATGAAGAAACAGGCCATGTGGATGTGGCGCGCCGGGTGCAGCCGTGTCGGCAGTTGCGAGCACACTCGATCGTTGCCATGGCGAGCGGAACGCACCATTCTCTGTTCGTTACTGCGCGCGGACACGTGCTTGCCGTGGGCGCCAATCGACACGGGCAGTTGGGACAGGGTCACACGCGCAGAGTCGGCAGCGATCGACGTCCTCAGGTACTCTATACTAAAAGTACTATCTTTTTTTGTGTACAGGAGTACGAAGTAGTCGCTTGACAATGATGATTTGGCTCGTGGTTGTTGTAGCTCATTAAGGCACTACAGGGCCATCGAGTTGTTCGTGTGGCGTGTGGAGAGGACTTTTCCGTGGCGGCCACGGATTATGACGAGAATCTGTTGTTTGTGTGGGGATGGAACGACTCGTACGTGCACATGAGAGAGATTTTTGCAAAGCATGACAAAAACAGCTGATTAAAATAAATATAAAAGACGTAATAATAATAATTATTATTATTTATATATAGGGGACGGCTAATGGAACTGTTGATGAGCGAGAGTGGGAGTGTGACACTGCCACGAGCGGTCTTTGGAAGTCAGTTGGCTGTGGTGGATGTGGCTGCCTTTGGTGCGCGTGCGATTATGATTGCGGAGCGGACCTTGACAGAGAGGACTGTGGAGGCGATTGAGACGGGCAGTAGTGAGACGTCTCGTGTGGCAGTGGGGGCGGTGCTGAAGAGTCTGCAGAGGGAGCAAGGAATTGAAGGGAGGAGACGCCATCATGAACATCAAGGAAGTAACGTGGAGTCGCAGGAGGAGGTGCCTGAATGGCTTGCGGATGAATTTGCCCCGGCTAATTCTGCGAGCAGTCCACAGCGTACCGTCGAGTGCAGTGATGATGACGACGTGCCCGACTGGCTTGTAAAAGAGTTTGAAGAGGCGGTACGTGACGATGTGAATAAGAACGCCGTTGAGACAGCATGCACGAGTGCAGTGCGTGAAGTGCGCGCTACAGCTGCAGGTACCCTCATCGACGTGCGCTCGACGTCGACGTCGACATCGAGCCTGAGCGAGAGTGCGAGTGCTCAACGGTTGCGAGAGTTGCGTGAGCGCGGGCGTACACTCAGTACAGCCCTGATGGCATTTGACGAGGAGATGCAAGCCGGGAGTGAGCGTGAACACGAGAAACTTCGATTGACGCGTGAGCGACTCGCGCTCATTGAATCAATTCATGAAGACGTCATGTAATGTAATAAACTCACTCATATTAAATGTCATTGATACAAGCATCAGCTGCAGGCCAAAGTTGATCGCGCGCGCGGTGATGATATTAATTAAGACCGCTTAATCATAGCGGAAACGTCACACAAGCATTCGGTTAATATATCAGTCTCGCTCTCGAACACTCCGTACAGAATGCCACTATTACGCCAGTACGTTGCGCATTCAGATACATCTCAGAGATGTACCAGTTACCAAAGAAAAACAGTCAGCGACCAATAAGAGCTTGAGAGGCAAAAAAGAAGAGGGGGAACAAAATGCGTATGAACTGCGACAACACACACTTTGCTCACAGTATAAAAGTCGGATCAAATTCGTTTCTTCAATCACTTTTCTTTCTCTCTTCTCTCTCTCTCCGCTTACCTACTACTACACTACACAAGGCTCCAACACCTTGAACAAACCCAAATCGCATACCAACTTCAGATCAATCAATCATGCCTCAAAAAATGGAAATCATTCCCGTCGCAGCCGCGACCGACCTCTGCCTTGACGCGTACAGCAACAAGAAATACCGCTACATCATCTACCGAGTCTCGGCCGACCAAACGGTATGATACCTTTGCTGTTGACAGTGTTGTTGGACATGAGTTGAAACCAAGTTGAAACGAATAATACTCAACGTCGTATTTTCAATTTTCTCCTTTCCATCAGGAATACGAGGTTGAGAAGGTCGGCGGTCGCGACGAAGGCTACGACGACTTTGTGGGGTCGTTGCCGGCGGACGAGGCGCGCGCTGCGGTTCTTGTGTTTACGTACCGGACAGTGTCTGGCGGACTGCGCGCCAAGACGGTCTTCGTCTCGTACGTGCCCGACAGCCTTCCTGTCAAGACGCGCATGCTGTCGGTGGCGACGTCGGGAGGCCTGGCCAAGGCGCTGGGCAAGATCAACGCATTCCATAGTCTGTTTCATGCGGGCGATCACGACACACTCGCCGTGGACGACATGCTCAAGCGCGTTTCGAAGTTTGAGCTGGACAGCGTCGACACTACTGTCGCTGTGTGTACCGACTAGGATATTTAACTTTTTCAGTTTTCAAAATAACTTGTTGTACAGTGCAAAAAAACAATGATACTCAAGAAAACTTTCTTATAAGAAGACTTAAAGAAGAAGAATCATCCCCATGCATATAAACTCACCTGTGGGTGTGACATGCGGCGCGCCCGCGCCGCTTGGGGAGGCGTGCCTAAGATTCTGCGAGCCCCAAAAGTTAATAAGAGAAAAAGTAGAAGAAGAAGAATAAGAGAACAAGTAGAATTCTGGCTGGGACTCACCAACTCAGAATTTTTTAGAAGAATTGAAAGGTCCGCATTTATATGGGGTGTTTGTTCGTCTCCTGTTCATTGCGGATTTCCTTGCTGTTCGAATCGGTTTGTCATTGCTGTCAATGCTGTGTTGTCATGGAGTACCCTGGTGAAAATAGCAATGTGTGGGGGACGTTGGGGTGAGCGTGGCAGGGGAGTTGGACGGGAGTTCGCTTATTATATTGATAATTCTTTTTTCGACGCTTTTCTCATCGCCCCTGGGAATGAATTGCGCTTCTCAACACTTAAACAATCAGCACATTGCTATTTAGACTGAGGGTTTCTGCTGTTTGCGGGGGTTAGTGGTGACTCCGTCGTGACGGGGATTGACGTTAGGGTGTTTATTTAATTTGTCCATAAGAAGTTTTAAAAATATTAAATTTTTACGCCCGCTCCACCGAGTGCTCATACCCTGAGCCAGTACTAGTACCACATGTACAAACCTCACAATCACTTTGCTTAATAGACACAAAACAGCGATGAGATTTGGCTTCTTTCAACCTTGGGGCTTCGGGGTTCTTCTGGCTGCAACCATCGTCCTTTTACTGGAGGCCAAGGTTGCAACCGCTACGTCGAAACTGAATGATCATGACGCCTCCAATTTGTTGGACAAGCAAATGGATGCTCTAGAGAACCTGAGTCAAGCTGGTTATGGTGGATTCCCCCAACATGACTCAGAGGAGCAGATTCGCTTTGAAAGAGTGTCTTGCGGCTGGCGGCGGCGGCGGCGGATGACGACGTGTGCGACCGGAAAATTCAATGAAGACAGGACGTGTCCTTGTGTTGACTGCATACCGGGCAAGTACTCTAATACGATAGGGGCTACTCAATGCACGTCTTGTTCTGCGGGTCGGTACCAACCCCTTGCTGGTCAGACGTCTTGCAGCTTCGAGAGTGTGGACTGCGATCAAGAGCTGCAAGTGTGCCGCAATGGTGCTTCTTGTCTCAACGCAACTGTGGAAGGCACACGCTACTGCAATTGCTCCGCGGATTTTATTGGTAGCCTCTGCGATATTCCTAACCCGTGTCTGTTCAATGAATGTGCCAATGGTGGGACCTGCGAACCAATTGCGGCGGAGACCTACACTTGCCGTTGCTCGGCCTTCTACAGCGGGCCTTACTGTACGACGCCAGTCGCCTACTATGAGGTTAATGCAACCGCAGCGTACTTTGGCTGTGTTGAAACAGTTGAGCTGCGGTCCGGTGTGAACGGGTCGCTGATTATTTGTCCGCCGGCTGCAGGTTTGCGCACTGGGCCTCTGTTATTCCGCAACACGTCTGCCTGTCCCGTCGACCTTTCACCAACTCACCCAACCGTTGTCAACGCAAACGGAACCCTCGTGCTAGCTGGCAGTCACGCTAATGCAACCGTCCTTGTTGGCGGTCCCTGGGATGATGATGTTGAATCCGCGTCAGCGACACTAGCGAGCCCCGGTGTCTCCATTTCCCATGTGCAGGTCGGCAACGGTTCTCTGTTAATCCTGGAAGGCCCGATTACAATCTGCGGTACTCTCGTTACGTTGTTCAGCGTCGATATCGATTCGGCCCTGCCCTGATCATGAAGAGACGTTGAAGAGACGTTTGTGAACAGCTTTTGTTTTGTTTTGGGTCCATTTTCGTGTAAAAGTTTATTGCTACTCAGACATGAAAACGCTTATTACATACATTGTCTCCGAAGAATATATCCCATTTGTTCTTATTGGAGATAATGTGAGTGCGGGTGTGATAGGCGTACAGGGTACTTGGTCTTCTTCTCGAGTTCGGTTTGGGTGATGTAGTACGGCGATTTGCGGTTGTTGAGGGTTCGTTGCGAGCGAGCATCAGCGGAGCATCAGCGGAGCATCAGCTAATCTTCTTGAATCACCTTGGCTTCAGCAGCTTTGCTGGAGCCCTGCCTGCTGTTGCTCTGACATTGCTATAGTTGAGGGCCAGGTCAAATGCCTGTACCGGGGGTTAATTTCTCATCAATATGGGTCATGAGGCAAACCTTGGCATAAAACTTGAGACGTCGTCTGCTCACTGTGGCCAGCGGTGGTTGTTGTAGTTTGCTGATGTTGTAGTTGTGAGACGGTTGCACACGTGCGACACTGGAACGTGTCGGCCGTCGCGTCAACTTGGATGCTCTTAATTACGACCGCCCTCAAACCCAACCGAAACTGAGACGTCATGTGTGTGTGTGAACTGGCATTCGGTTAATATCAGTCTCGCTCTCGAACACTCCGTACAGAATGCCACTATTACGCCAGTACGTTGCGCATTCAGATACATCTCAGAGATGTACCAGTTACCAAAGGAAAACAGTCAGCGACCAATAAGAGCTTGAGAGGCAAAAAAGAAGAGGGGGAACAAAATGCGTATGAACTGCGACAACACACACTTTGCTCACAGTATAAAAGTCGGATCAAATTCGTTTCTTCAGTCACTTTTCTTTCTCTCTTCTCTCTCTCTCCGCTTACCTACTACTACACTACACAAGGCTCCAACACCTTGAACAAACCCAAATCGCATACCAACTTCAGATCAATCAATCATGCCTCAAAAAATGGAAATCATTCCCGTCGCAGCCGCGACCGACCTCTGCCTTGACGCGTACAGCAACAAGAAATACCGCTACATCATCTACCGAGTCTCGGCCGACCAAACGGTATGATACCTTTGCTGTTGACAGTGTTGTTGGACATGAGTTGAAACCAAGTTGAAACGAATAATACTCAACGTCGTATTTTCAATTTTCTCCTTTCCATCAGGAATACGAGGTTGAGAAGGTCGGCGGTCGCGACGAAGGCTACGACGACTTTGTGGGGTCGTTGCCGGCGGACGAGGCGCGCGCTGCGGTTCTTGTGTTTACGTACCGGACAGTGTCTGGCGGACTGCGCGCCAAGACGGTCTTCGTCTCGTACGTGCCCGACAGCCTTCCTGTCAAGACGCGCATGCTGTCGGTGGCGACGTCGGGAGGCCTGGCCAAGGCGCTGGGCAAGATCAACGCATTCCATAGTCTGTTTCATGCGGGCGATCACGACACACTCGCCGTGGACGACATGCTCAAGCGCGTTTCGAAGTTTGAGCTGGACAGCGTCGACAC
>CALSCP010002213.1:16669-27278 GCA_943704425.1 Ministeria vibrans ATCC 50519
ATCTCTCTCTCTCTCTCTCTCTCTCTCTCTCTCTCTCTCTCTCTCTCTCTCTCTCTCTCTCTCTCTCTCTCTCTCTCTCTCTTGAACTCTCTCTCTCTCTCTCTCTCTCTTGTTTTTTTTCTTTTTTTCTCTTTATCACTTTGTTACCCCCGCCCCTCCCTCTGTCCGTTTGTGCCGCAGAGGACGCCGAGGGTCGACCTCCCATCAGCGTCAACTTTGAGATCCCCTACTTCACCACGTCGGGTATCCAGGTGCGCTACCTCAAGATCATTGAGAAGAGCGGCTATCAGGCGCTTCCCTGGGTCCGCTATATCACCCAGAATGGAGACTACCAGATGCGAATGCAATAAAAATCCATCCAATCCCTTCTCAAATAAATCTCATTTCACACAATTTTTTTTTTTCATGAAAGCTTTTCCTCTCCCCATTCTCTCGTTGCGAGACTGTGATGCAGAGCCCAGTGATGGCGACGAGTCGGACGAATCGTTCGATGGCAATGCGTCTCTCGATGATGACGGCGCAATTATGGCGACGGCGCATCGTGCCAAGGAGCGCAAGACGCACAGGCGGAAAGGACCGGCACCGGCACAACGTGCTCGTCGCGTCTCGGTCGATCCATCAAAGAATTGGATTGGGCGACTCCCTGTCGAGTTGCTTGTCCACATTTTCTCCTTTGGTACAACGTTGGTCAACGTTTGAAAACAAACATTGGTTCGGTTTGTCAAACTGAACTTTCACTCAGTGGTCGACGTAGACGGCGCCATTCCACACCTGCCGCGCCTTGCTCGGGTGTCTCGACAATGGCATGCCATTGCCTCCACAGAGTTTCTCTGGCGATCCGTAGATGTCTCGCCGCTTGTGAAATTCAATGATGCGTCGCTGACGGCACTGCGCACGCGCGTCTCGCCCCGCCTCCACACCTTTGTCGTGCGCTCCAACAAACATCTCCACGAGGTGGCATTGCGACAGGCTGTGCAATCGTGGTCTCTGCACACCCTACGCATCAACGACTGCACCAAAGTGCGCCCCGCGAGCGCCCTCTCCATTGCTCGAGACGCCAGTCTCACCCTCCGCCGGCTCGACGTAAGCGGCTCCTCGGCCAGCAGCGCCGACGTTGCCTCAACGCTCAAAGCATGCACTCACCTCGACGAACTCCGTCTCAACTTCCCCTTCCCTCTCCCTCCCACCTTCTACGCTTCCCTCAGCGACCAACTGCGCGTGCTCGACCTATCGACTGGGCAGACGCTTGTCTTTCTCAGTGGCGATCTGGTGGCACTCCAAGAGCGATGTCCGCTTCTTGAAAAGCTTCTTGTGTGCAACGCGGCCTTCACCCCACAGCAGCTAAAGCTGATGCGTCGCCAACACGAGTCGGGTCTTCTTCCGGGCTTTCCGCATCTGCGCTACTTGTGCCTCGCCCAACACTTCTCGTTTGCCGGTCACTTCACGGAAGCCCACCTGCTTCCATTCGTTGCCCGCAGCCCCGCCTTAGAGACGCTCGATATCCGCGGTTGCTCGGGTCTCGCGCGCGACTGGCCCGAACAACTTCTTGCAGCGCCCACGCAACTTCGCTCGCTGTTTGTCGAGCGCACCAGTACCTCCTTTGCACAAGTAGCACAGTGGGCTCCTTCGCTGCGCCACCTTCACTGCGCCCACTCGACTCCCTCTGATCTGGCCCCACTTGCCCATCTGCGCCACCTGCGTACCCTCGACCTCACTGCGACCCCCATCGCACCCGATACCCTCCTTCTCATCGTCTCCACCGCCCCGTCCCTCGCCTTCGTCTCCCTCGCCTCCTGTCGTGCCCTCCCCCGCGGCATCAAGCGCGACTGGTCCGCCCCGCTCCTCCCCACTCTCGCAGCCCGCCTCAACCAATTCAAAAACGACGATGGGCACAATACTGCAACTGTACACTCACAATAGTACACACAATCAAACACTCATTGACAAAACACCTCTCGCATTTGCACACAACGCGGATTGGAGCACATTGGACATCGCAGAGCCAGGCGCCCCAGTGCCGCACGGGGAGCTTGCAAATGCCCCGCAACCAGTGTTGCAAGTGCCTGCGTAAACGTCTCTTCCGCATTCAGTGCCGCACACCGCTCAATGTCAATCGATAGCTGAACAAAGAGAAAGATTGAGAGAAAGAGACAAAGTGATAAAGAGAGAGAGAGAGAGGTAGAAACAAAGTCATAGAGAGAGAGAAACATAGTCATAGAGAGAGAACATAGTCATAAAGAGAGGTAGAAAGAAACAAAGACATAGAGAGAGAGAAATGTATGAGTATGAATGTACGTGTGTATATATAATATTAATAATTATTATGATTATGTGTATGAGAATGAGACGTACCGTCTTTTTGAGATGCTGAATGTACTCGAGATCAAGTTCGTAGAGTGTTTCAATGTGATCCGATGTAAACGCAATAGGAACGACTAAAATGCGCTTTGTTCCATTCTGAGCCAGTCCCTGCACAAACAGAACAAACATCACTTCTCACTCACAGTCAGCTCATTCTCATACTTTGAGAGCAGTGTCTGTTGCGGGAGTAAGCCATGGAGTAGGCCCAACCTATGAGCGAAAAAATCAAATAAAACAAATTATTGGTGATGCAGCGAGAATAAAGTAGTCGTGAGAGATACATATATAATAATAATAATAATAATCATAATAATAATTATTATTATTATTTAACACGCATTGTCCACTTGTATACCTTTGACTGCCAGACAAGACGAAAGGAAAGAGAGGGCGGTAGCTGCTCCATGACGGCGTGAACCGTTGCTGCAACCTCGTGCGGGTAGGGATCGCCCCGCTCAACGACGCTCAAAGGCAGAGAATGCGCCGAAAATACAATGACAGGGGCATTGTCTGTGTCCCGCGACAAATGACGCTCAATCAGCTCAACCGTCGCCTGAGCCACACGCACACACACACACATACATTATTATATATATATATATACACAGGCATTGAGAGACGCAGAACAATCGTTTAGACCGCGTACTTTGATAAATCCTTTGTCCAAGGGCCAACGGTCCAACACGGACCATTGGATTCCTGCCATAAGCTCGGGTCGCTCTGTGCGTAAGCGTGTGTTTGTCAGACTCACTAATGACAAACATGATGAACGGTACCTTTGGCCATTTGCGCAAGATAGTTGAGGCTGCTGCCGGTGGTCGAGCAGGAGTACTGGGGGTACTGCGAGAACGCAACGGCGCGCGTCACTCCGTCGTGTTGCATCTCCGCAAGACAATCCTCTGTGAGCGGCGATGCATAGCGAAACGCCACGTATGCCTTATGAGGCGCTACATCGGGGAGGGAGGAGGGATGGAGTCATCAGCAAAGCCGAAAAGACAGAGAGAGAGAGAGAGAAAGGAGGGAAGGAGAGAGAAAGGAGGGAGGGAGAAACAAAGTGATAGAGAGAGAGAGAGAGAGAGAGAGAGAGAGAGAGAGAGAGAGAGAGAGAGAGAGAGAGAGAGAGAGAGAGAGAGAGAGAGAGAGAGAGAGAGAGAGACAGAGAGAGAGAGAGAGAAAGGAGGGAAGGAGAGAGAAAGGAGGGAGGGAGAAATAAAGTGATAGAGAGAGAGAGAGAGAGAAGGGAGGGACAGCGAGAGAGACAGAGAGAGACAGAGAGTGTACCGGTGTGAGGACTCATCTCATCCAAATGGCGCACCATCGCCTCTCCTTGCGCCCGCGTCCACTTCAGAATCGGCGAGCCGCCGCCAATCTGCTTGTATTGCGCCTCAATGGAAGGCGTGCGTCGCTTGGCAATCCTAAGGAGAGCGTGAGCGACGAAGGCTCAGTCGACCGACCGACTGCTCACTCCCGCGCCACCCTCTGCATACCATCGAGCAAGCACCGACTGGAACGGAAGCGGTATCAAATCGCCATCGCTAAAGAGCCTACGCAAACAGAACAAGTGGGTAGAGAGGGAGTGCGAGCACATCAAACGAACCTCAGCAGAAAGGGATGGACTTCGTCGAGCGTTGCAGGACCGCCAAGATTCATCATCACGACTGCCGTCGGCGCTGGTGATGATGCCGTTGCTGTGGACAAGCACCGCTCGACTGCTCGTCGACACACTATAGAGTTCAAGTGACGCAACATGTTCTAATTATTATAAAATAAAAGAAAATAAATAGATAATCTCATGCACACATTTCTATTTATTTTCCGACACACATTTATCGTCGATCCATCACACCTTCTGCTTGTCATTTTCATATAGAGCGCGTTTCAACTCACCACTGGCATTAGGCATTCTCTGACAAGATCGCATTCATGTCTCTTCCGCCTGTCGCGCCCTGCGTCACGACGGCGGTGCAGTCCCAATCCACGCACGCTACGGCAGCCCTCGCCGAGTGTGCAGGGCCCATGGATGTGGAGGCTGCGCACGAGGAAGGATTGTCGCGGGAGTTATCTGGTTCGGCCGTGAGCGTCGGTGATTGTCCGCCAGCCGTGGCATCCGCCGACAAACAAAACATGGAAGGCGTCGAGAGCCACTCGCGCACCGCCACCGGCCGCAGCGCGCTCCCTATCGCACCAACAGTTGATGTCCTTGCGACGGAGTCGAGCGTCAGTAGGCCAGCGGCGAGCGAAGCGCCCTTGGACGGCGACAACCAATACGACACTGCACGCTCCGTCGCTCCCTTTGAACCCCACGCCACTGCACGCGACTTTGGCTTTGATCCGTCCAACGCCAGTGTCGTTGCCTGTGCTGCAGACTTTGACGGCGAGGATGAGGACATGCTCGCTGGCGACGGAGGCAGCCAGGCCCAAGACGACGACGAGCTCCCGGTCGCCGTCATGCTCGCCATGGAGACCGGAACGAGGCTTGCTACATCCGACATTGTCAGTCCCCATCGTCACCATCGTCGGGGCGGCAGTGCCGTGGGTGCTATGTACGAACACCAGGCTGACAATGGCAGCGACAATGCCACCAACAACACTGTCAACAATACCATACCCACGACGACCCACGACGATGACGACGACGACGACGACGACGACGACGACGACGACGACGACGATGACGACGACGAAGATGTGGTTGCCTCGTCACTGAGACTACTCGGCAACGTCGTTCAACAGCAACAGCAGCAACAACAACAACATCATCATCATCAACAGAAACAACAACAGAATCAGCTACAACGACAAGAATTCCACACAACAAATCAAAGTGCGCCTTTAACACCCGACCTTATCATCCCCAACACCACCGAGAACGAAGACGGCGCGCAGGAGCAGCAGGATGTCTCACGCGACAGCGACAGTGTGTTTATGCAGACGACCCTGATGGGTGACGTTGATCCCCATCGCGACTACCACATCCACAACGACAACAACAACGATGACTTTACAGTGGGCACTGAGACAAGTCTGGGCGCAGGCGCACCGCCCGCTTCAACTGCTCTGATGGAGCAGTTTTTGGCACAGTCGACGCTTAAGGATAGCAAAAGCGACCACAACAAGGATGACGACGATGACGAGGACGAGCGTCTGTTCCGAGCACGGTGTGGGGTGCTGCATTGGCACGCGCGTCGCGACGGCGTCTGCCAAGTGCCCGACCTGTGTCTGTCGCGGCACCGTCTGCTCGCGCGCTGGGCCGTCGACATGCAGCAGCGTCACGCCAAGGGTGCTCTTAGCCCCGCCCGCACCGCTCTTCTTTGTGCAGTCGGCCTACACCTTGCAGTCGTACCTGGCGACACTGAGGATGTCGTATGGAACCGGCGCTTCTGCGAACTTGAGGCATTTCACTTTGAGCATGGGCATGTGGGTGTCGACACGGCCACCGTCGCCTACTCGGCCAACGACTCGTACCACACGACACTCCGCCGCCTCTCCATCTGGCTTGAGCTCCAGCGCGAACTCGCTCGGACACACCAGCTCAGTGCGACACGCACTGCCTGGCTTGACCGACTCGACTGGGACCACATTCCGCCAAGGCTCCTGCAGCAGAGCCTCGCCGCCACCACCAACAGTAGTTGTGGTGACAATCGCATGGATGCGCTGGTCTCTGGCTCTGTTGCAAAAGTGCTTGTCAGAACAGAGCCTGAGAGTACGGTGGCTGGGGAGCCTATCAGTGGTGGTGGGGATCAATTCACTCAGGACCCATCCGCCGCGGCAATGGCAGCTGAGGAACGCCCCGACTTTCGCGACGCCAGTGGGTTCTTTTTGGCACCCATGTCGGCCGCAGGCGCGCCACTACCCGCTGCTGTGTCCGATGTCGACACTGCGATGGGGCCACCTGAAGCAAGTCCGGGACGCAGAAGCAGTGCCATGCGAGGCGGGCGCCGACTGACCCAGCACCAACGTTGCACTGGGTCCACTCCGTATCCTCTAGCGCCGTTGGGTGGTAATTCGAACATATTCGAGTCGCATGGTGGACGCTTTGGCAGTGCAGGACGCGCAGCGCTTATGGCGCAGCAAGCGACTCGGGCAAAGAAAGATAAGGCGATGGCGCACGCGCAAGCCATGTCGGAGGCGCACAATGGCCAGGGGGCACCAACGACAACCCTGCGCGAGGTTGCGACAGCCAGTGCGACGTCGCAGACACGTCCATTGAGTGACTGGATGCACTGGTACAGTGAGCTTGAGCGATTCAAGCAGGCGACGGGTCACTGTGACGTGCCGCCCGGCTATACTGTGAGTCCGCGTCTTGGGCAATGGATTTTGCGCCAGCGCACCATGGCACGCGACAGCCGTCTGACTCCCGACCGACTCGAGCGCCTCATTCGGCTCGGACTTCGTCTGCTCAACAGCTCTGGCTCTCTCATTACCCTGCGACCCGCCACCGCTGTTGAGATCCATCATCGCGAACAATTGGCGATTCTCGTGAAGCAGCCACGGGCAACTCGTCGCATGACTGGTAGCCTGGCACCCCCAAGTGCCGCTCTTGTCGCCGCCATCAACCAGACCCCGTCTCCGTCTCCGAGCCCCCCGCCACCTCCCGTGCGCCGTCGCAAGCCAACTTCGCATTCCCAAGCGTGACACCTACTAAGCACACACATACCAAGCACACACGTACAAAGCGCACGATGCAGACACACACACACACACACACACACAAACTAAGAGAGAGAGATAGAGGGTTAGAGAGAGAGGGTTAGAGAGAGAGGGTGAGAGAGAGAGAGAGAGAGAGAGAGAGAGAGAGAAAGGAGGGAGAAAGAAACAAAGTGATAGAGAGAGAGAGAGAGAGAGAGAGAGAGAGAGAGAGAGAGAGAGACTATCAATGGGAGAACGTGAGATGCACCTCGTTGTATATTAAACTGATACTTATATTAACAAAATATAATTAATTAATATTGTAATGATTTTCTAACGCAACCCTGTCTCTTGTCGAAACTACTTTTGTTGGACTAACAAAGACTACTAAGGACTCATACGCGTGTGTGTGGATAGAAAAATGTAAGAGCTGTAGAGTTTTTATATTTTTATGGGCTTTCAATAACTTTTTCAGACACACTCGACGACAACACTGATTAATAAAAAACGAGCTGGGGTTCGTTTCTGTTTCACGCACTTAGAACTCGAAGAGCTCGTCCTGGCCTGCCGATGAGCTGACTGCCTTGAAGTTACCCGAGTTCTCGGCCTTGAAGAAGCTGCCGTTGGAGCCCTTGATTGCGAGACGGGAGTGTGCCAGAAGCTGGATGGTGTATTGCTCGGCGACGTCGCCGGTGCACGAGACTGAGCCGTCCGAGTCGGTACGGAAGAACTTGCCGTTAGAGCCCTTGATGATGTAGCGACCATCCTTGACCTCCATCTGGAAGACCTCAGGCTCTTGGGAGTTGCAGACAACGATGTCACGGCCCTTGGAGGCAAGGAAACCGTGCTCGTTGCGGAGGACAAGCTGTGGGCGGTTGATGAGGTTGAGGGTGAAGGTCTCGGTGGCACCACCCGAGGCGCCGGTAGCGACGAGGCTGCCGTTGGGCTTCATCGAGATGTACTTGCCGTTGTTGCACTTAATCGACACGTTGGCACCCTTCCACTCAATGGAGAAGAGCTCGTTGTCGCCGCGTGTCTTGGACTTTGCGGTGACGGTGCTGCCGCCGGCAATGGACCAGTAGAGCGCCTTGTTGTTGCGGAAGGCCCACTTGCCGTCCTGGAACTCCATCTGGTAGGTCTCGTTGTCGCCGACCTTCTCGATGGGCACCGAGCACTTGGTCTCCTCGCTCTGTGAGTTGGAGGCGTAGAGGCCGTTCGAGCCGATGAAGTGAACCTGGGGGTGCGAGTCCTCAATGAGGAAGAGCTCGTCCTTGCCGACCTCGTCACGGCGCACGCAGAGCTTGCCGGTGCCACCGTAGGCCTGGAGGTACTTGCCCGACGATGTCTTGAAGGCCAGCTTGGACTCGAAAAACTCGAGGATGAAGAGGTTCTTGTCGCTGACCGACGAGGTGAGGGTGCCGTCGTGAGAGAGGTAGGCACGGTTGCAGGCACGGATGGCGTACTTGCCAGAGTGGAACTCAAGCATGACCATGGCGTCATCACCCCAGGGAATGATCTCGTTGACACGGAGCTCGTTGTCCTCGAAGTGGACGTAACGGTCGCGGTTCAAGTTCTTCATGGCGACCTACAAGAAAAGAACGCACGATGAGAAATTGCTGCGTGAAAAAAAAAACAAAAAAAAACAAGAAAAAGGAAGGGGAATTGTTTGTTTACCTGAGGATGCATAGCGAGGTGGATGGTCCACATCTCGGTCTCACCGTACTCGCGGGCAAAGCACGACAGGTTGTCGCCGCTGCCACCAAAGTAGTATCCGTGGGGGCCCTGGAACACCCAGCGACCGTCCGATTGTGCGAGAACGGTCCATTGCTCGTTGGCTCCCTTCTCGTCTGCCTGTGCGGTAAGCTCGCCCTTCTCGTTGGCCGACAGGTACTTGCCCATGCATCTGTAAAGAGAATCACAGCGTCAGAACCACAGGGAAGGCAAGACGATGCGATAAGCGGAGTGTTGACCGCACGCACACAAGAATAAAAAAGAGAGAAAAAGAAACAAGTGGAAAAAATGACAAGACGACGTTGGTCAAGTCATATCGACCGTGACCGTGTGTGGATCGGACCCACGGCAGATACGGGGAATGATCAACGCCACGCCAGCGCGAAATGACGATGACGATTGGATGAAATCAACACAACAAAAGCAAAAAAAAAAAAAAAAAAGACGAGGAATAAAAACGAAGAAAAAAAACTTACGTCTTGATAGACACGGTGGGCTTGCCAGCTTCCTGTTCGAGAGTGAAGATCTGCTTCTTCATGAGGTTCTTGCCTGCGAAAGAGAGCGCAAAACGGGTCAAGGGATGTCGACGAGGGAAAGCCGGTGACGTCAAAAAAAAGACGCGAAACAATAACAAAGCGTGAAAAAGCATTGGAGAGCGACAAATGCGAAGAGTCAGCGAGGAAATGGTGATAGTGGTAGGGATAGGCCACTAGGGTGGCGACAAGAACTCCGATGCGGTGAGAATTTTTCTCTTGATCGGTTTCAACGTAAAAAGCATATCAACGGGGCGAGTCCCTTGAGCGATACAAAGCCGGATGAACGTTCCACGGATGTCTACAGTGATATCCATGACTCTGGTCACGCGACCGGCGCGTCGCGAAGGGGTGTTTTTGAGTACGAGTTGGTTTTGCAAGAACCAATGACGCGCCTTGAAATCCTCATAGCAAACGTAGCAAGAGCGATTTGGAGGGTATTTCGAAGCCACAGACACGCACACCGCGTGCAATACAAGGGATCTGGGGAAAGCACCACAAAAGGAGGCAAAATGGAGGCGTGATAGGCAGATCAAAGGGCTCAAGGACAAATAAAAAAAAAAAGACACCAGCCAAACTGTGGTGATGCGATGGGAGATGCGGATCGGGCGCAAAACAAGACGCTAGCTTACCGGCGGCGTTGACCTTGTAGCCGAAAGCCTCAGCAGTCAGGTACCTGTAGAGCGAGAAACGGCGAGTTAGAGGGTGTGACGAAGTTTTTTTTTTTTTTTTTTTTCTGAAAGCATCTCTCGAAACTGTCTTACTTGCCCGCGCTGGAGATGAGGCCAAAGGTCCACTTGAGAGTCTCGTTGTAAGACATGGTAAATTCGATATGTGTTTTTGGAAAAGAAGAAAAAAAGAGACAAAACTAAAATAATTTGATTTGTGTTTGAAACGAATAACACCCAAAGATCTGACGACATCACACGATGTAAGTTAGTTTTCGTCGCTCGTGACGCCTTCGGATGTGAACTACAGTCACTGAAGCACAGCTAAAACCTCTTCTGGCACGGTTTCGGGAGCGATCAGGCGAGCATTTCGCAAAACGTCGCGACGTCACCGTTTTTCGGTGGCACGGCATTGTTTGGATACAAATGACGCACGATCGAAACGGCGAATTAGTTTTTGAACGGGCTCAGTAAGATTTGTATTGTTTAGTAGCACGTGTGGGTGGCCATCATTCGGTTGCTGAGGAGGAGGAGAGAGGATCCTTCGTTATAAGTAGATCGCTACGGTTTTGCATTTTCAGAGAATATGATGTGGTATGGTGTGGGTGGAATATAGATAGGGTGTATGTATGGTGTATGTATGTATGGGTGTGTGTCTGTGTGTCTGTGTGTGTGTGTGGGGGGGGG
>CALSCP010002215.1:0-28378 GCA_943704425.1 Ministeria vibrans ATCC 50519
GATTATGCTCTCTGGGGAACTCGATTAGGCGGCGGCGGCGACAATATTATACTCCCAACTCATGGCTACTCGAATCTCGCCACTTTTTTCACCGTTGCGAGTGTGGCGACGAAGTGACCCCGACTCTGATACCACTTGCAAAAATTGAAATTGGCCTCTTCGACAAGGGGACAAGGAGGGGTTTCACAAAAAGAGCCTTTATGCTCCTAAAAATGGACTGTACAGTGTATATTTGCCCTGGGGTGGTGTCGACGGGGTGAATAGGATGGGTTGGTGAACGTCGAAGCGAAATAAAAGTGACAGAATTATTTACTATATTTAATCACCAAAATACAACTTCTATACAGTCTAGTTATGTGCTAAGTCCGAATCCAGATCGTCAATGAACCTGTTCGCCTCGACAGTGTCCACAAGCAAAGCGGCGGCCGCATGTCGAGCCCGTCCTGAGCGAACTGGCCTTGTGCTTGTTGACAATGTCGCTGGTATTTCAAGTTGACCGCGCACTTCAGCTTCACCGCCGGCTTCAGGCGTGAGCCTGGCACTTGGCATCGTTGGTGCAGGTGCGCGCTTCTTCGTAGCTTTCGTTGCTGGTCTTCCCAGTCGCCGTTTCTCACGCTCGTTTGCCATCAGAACCCTGATGGATTCCTCGGCAGTGACGAGAATGAGCTTCAACTCCGGCTCTGCCAGAAACCAGCCTGCTGGCCTCTGGGGCTCGACATTGCAAAGCTTGACGACGTGGGCCATCTGAACAGTGCGAATACGGGGAGGGCTGCAAATTGGCACAAGCAACATGTCGTCGCAGCCCGTGTCCATGTCGGCGGCACCGTCCGTTGGAGCGCCAAACCCTTGACGAAGCCAAACGAGACGCCCATCGTGTTCAGCTGCCGCATCAGCGTCAACTGCATCATACACTGTTGCGAGCAATTCGGCCGCGCCTTCCATCGTGCGTATGCCAATGCGCTCGCTGTTCGCCGCACTCAAAGAAGCCTCTTGAAGCGCCATCCTGCGTGAGCGTGTTGCGGACGGGTTCTTCTTTGACCGAGCAGGATACTGAACTGTCAAGCTGAGCACAACACCGAAACTGACACTCCATGTCTCATTGACCGTTGCTGGAGCAGCGTCGTTCACGTGCTGGTTGAGTACGGCCACAACGGCCCCGGGACGCAACGTGGATGTGTTTGTGCCACAAGAGTTGTCGGCGAGTCGAACTGAGCCTTGGACACGCGTTTTCCGCTCTGCTCCCGTCTCCAATGTCATCGCAGACAACAACCTCTTCGTGAGCTTGGCGCCAAATACGGCCTTCTGTGTACCTCGTCGTCCCTTCTCGTTTACTTGATACGCGCCGCCTCGCGCGTCGTGATCGGTGAGATGTCTCGGGTCATGCACGTCAGCAGGGATTACATCGGCAGACACTTCGGTTGCGAACGAAGCGGCTGACGAGTCGGACTCCCCGGTACGCGCGGTGTGACTCACGGACGTCTTCAGCTCCGCGATGTCGTCCATGCTTCCCACGGCCTCGTGGCGCTGCTGGGCCAACTGAGAGGCCACATCAAAGACCGCGCCAACTGCACAGGGCGTCATTTGCGCCAATTCGGCATCGGCTGAGCACGCGTCTGCATCAGCCACGTCCGGCTCCATGCTCTGCACGAGAAACTCGGGTAGCTCGTCAAAATCAGAGTCATCCTCCTCAACGTCTGCGGCATCAACGGCCTCCAGCAGGTCGTTCACGCCAGCGTCATCTGCGTCAAGATCCACGCCGGCGGTCGGCTGTTTGACATGGTCATCGTCGTGATCGTGCAGGAGCTCCGTGTGCAGCGTCATTGCGCTGGTTGCTGAGGTGCGCATGTTTCTGATGTGAGCGGCAAGTTCGACCGCATCGCCCTGTTCGCCACACAGGAAGGCAGCGTGACGCCCGTGCTCTGCGCCAGTGAGGAACCCGGTGCTAAGTTCATGTGCAAGGCGTTGCACAAAGTCACTCTTTTCCTCGATAGCGCCACCAAAGGTCGACGGGGTATAGAGCGACTCATCAAAGCTGGCCATCCCCCACTCATTGATTTCAAAATGCAGCGCCCCATGCATTTGAGACGCTGCGAGACGATCGCATTTCTGCTGCCACTCATTTGCTCGTACCGTGTTGCGTCCTCGTTGCTCGCTCATTTGCACGCCAGTACCACCGTCGCCGCCTGACAGCGCCTGAAATCTCTCTTGGAGTATCCCGAGGCGCACATTGAGAGTGTGCAGTGCCTCGGAAGCACTCACATCAGGCGTGTTTCGGTTGCTCTGACGAATGCCCCTGAACTCCTGCTCGCACATGTCGCTGTCGTACATGCGGTTAGGGTCAAAGTAGCGCACGGCAGTCTGCCCACAGGCAACAGCAATGTGGAGCATGCTGACCGGCATCGAGCCGACCGTGCGAAGAACGTCTTCATAGGTTTGTGCGGTGTAGAACGCATTTGCTGAGTCTGACAACGCACGCAGCTTCTTCAGCGCACCCCAGACGAAGCCACAGCGGTAAGCGCGCCCTCTCCAGCTCATGGAAAGTCGCCCAAAGGCGTCCGCAAAGTTGAAGTGGATTGCGACAAATAGAAGCAGAGCACAGATTGGAAGCCCGCCAATGAAGGCTCCCTCCTCACTGGCGGTCAGCTCCAGCAGTCGGTGCAGCAGTGCCGGTGACGAGCGACCCATGGCTCGACTCACACTTTGCTTATCGCCGTTGCCTGGCAGAAGGCTAGGGGTGACAACTTGTTTGTGCAGAGGAACACCAACCACTGTGTCGGCGGCCGCGATGGCATTGAGCACGCCAGGACAAACAGGCTGAACACCGAAAAAGTGGAGCTTGTGCGAGTCGAGCATGTTGCTGCAGCGCTTGACCATATGGGCAATGTCCTGTCGGTGTATGACACCACGTACCAGAGCGACTGGGTCCACGCGGGCTCCAGGTGCGTCGTTGCAAAGAGGGACAAGCAGGCCGACAAGGTGATGGAGCTCTCGAGGCGCGTCTAGAGCTTGTAATCGTTGCTGGCATTAGTCAACCGACCACTTTGCGCGACGCAGAGGCGAGCCGACGGCACACCCTGGGAAGTTTAGGTCGATCTGAGCCTTGGCGGCGTGCACGGCGCGCGGATCGCCATCTGTGTGGATGCCTTGCAGAACAACATCGCCTCCCAAGGCAGCTTGCAAATGTTTCATGGCGTTGGTGAACACGCGCAGTTGAGAGAGAGCGTCAAAGTTGTTGCTGCTGAAGGTCGCAAACAGGGGCACCGACGAGGCGAGTCGCTGGCGCGCAAGGGTGGGAGATGTCAGCAGGACTTGACACGTGAAAAGGGTGAGATGGGAGCTGAGCGCAAGCTCTGGAGACTGACCGTCGTTGCCAACACGCGCACGGACCTCCATGGCACTCGCTGCCACGTGTGTCCAAGGCACCTCGATAAGCGGCTCGCCGTAGGTCGTGCCACCGACATGCTTCTGCATGCCGTGCGGCTGAACACCGGCGAGAAAGTAGCGCGCCACCGTGTTCCCAGGCGCCGACGCGAAGCGCAGAACGTAAACTTGGATGCAACCCCGCACGTTTGTCTGGTCTGTCGCTATAGACACCGGAATGTGCGCATTTCCGTCGATGCGCATACCTTGTAGAAGTGTGTCGCTTGCGTTGTCACGCTGCAGCTGCGCAACAATCGCCTTCAGCTGTGTCATCAGCAGCGGCGCCACGACGCTCATCTGCTCTACAGAGACACCTGGAATAATCTACAAATGCGGGTACGTAAGCTGCCAAATGAAAACAATAATGATCTGCCGTTAATTGTTGTGAAATGGTACCTGCTGTCTGCCGAGAGTTTGTCGATAGCGGGCGATAGTAGACTCGGCCATATCGCCCACAAATGTTTTGACGGCCGTCATGCCAGCACGACGGCCCATCAGATCCAAGAGGTGAGAGGCGAGTTGTTGGATGTGTGGTGGATAGCGCCGGCCCTTCGCTGCCTTGCTAGCGTTCGCCGTGCACATCTTCAGCAGGCGCTGAAGCAACTCGAGCCTCACGTGTTCGTTGGCAAAGGCTCGGTCATCACCGCGCGCAGAGCTGTGGCGAGTGCAAGGCGTCGAGCCGATTGACGTGCCTTCGCACTGTGCTTCGCCGCTTGCATCGTCTTCAGGGTACCTTCATTGCGGTCCTTGACGAGGGTCACAACAGCTGCACGGACATATTGCAGTAAGCCCGCGTCCTTGTTTTTCGGGTTCTTGTACGTTAACAAAAGGTTGCAAGCAGTGCAGGTGCTGCGCTTGCGCCTCCCTAGCTCGTTCACCGGTACCTCGTGGCAACAGTCGGCGTGGTAGAGTGCCGCCGAGTCGTAGATCGAGCCGTCCCAGTCGCAAAGCGCCGCGCTGTGGACTTTGTAGCTGAACAGCGCCGTCCCATCCTTTCGATTAAACGAGTGGCTTGCCAAAGGCTTGTCGTCGACCAATCCGTCTCGTAGCACGCTTGATAGCCGCTCGCCGCCTTTGCCCAATGTCAGTTGCGCCATAGCCACGCCAAGACATGGTTGGGGCGCGACTGGTCGCGCTGGCAAGTCAGAATGCGGGCGTGATTGTGGGGCCGTCACGATCGCACGCGTCTCGTTCGTAGTTGTCGACGAGACACTCATGGCACCCGTGAGCGCAGAGGCGGTGCTGCTGGAGGTGCTGCTCTGCCCGCGCATGAAGTACGCACGGAATCCCAACTGCTGCTCCGTTGGAGGAGTGGGTGGCGGTGCGGAGACAGGGACGTGTTGTGTGCTGATGTGCTTCCTCACCCAGCCCAACAACAGGTTAAAATCGAGCCCGACAAACTGTTTGGGACACATCCCGCACGCTGCCCGAATGCGTCCGGTTGCGTCGCAGTCAACAATGCGGGCGGCACAGGTTTCGGGCTTTAGTTTCCGTTGCTTGAGGCCCAGCACCGTGGCGTAGGCAAGGCTGGTCGAGAGACGCAAGGTGAGTTGATCGACGGTGTTGACGTCGATGACGAGCTCAGCTTCACTAGGGCTATCAGCCGACGTGTTCCCGTCGTCCTCGGCCTCCTCAGAGCTCTCCTCGTTTTCAAAGTCATCGTCAGCTACGTGGGGCTCTTTGAGGCCACTGGAGCGTGCGCGCTTGCTTCCTTGGCCGCCGCTCTCGCTTGCAGCAGGGCCAGTAGCGGGCTTCTCTGCGACGTCGACGTTGCGCGCGCGTTTTTTTGTCAACACGATTGTAAAGACGAATGACGGAAGGTCGTCGTCGCGGCCGCACACTCTCTGCCAGCGCAGCATCTCGCTGCAAGTGACGGCCTCAAATGGGACGCTCCGGGAGGGCGGTGGCGACAGGACTTGCAGAGATAAAAGAGTTGCTCGGCCGCCAAATACGGTTTGTGCGTGGGAAGTAAAATCCGCAATGGCTTGACTCGCTCGCACTGGAATCTGGAACTGCTTCTTATCTACTATAAATAGACAACATGCCACAGAGGCCACAGTTAGGTGACGTTCGCCAACAAGGGAAACAAGTCGAACTTCAGTCGAACCTCCCGTCACGTTGTCCTCTTGAACTGTATATAGTACCAGGACCTGAACAAGTTCGTCTGCCAGGTTCGACATGCTCTGTGTTGCACGGACAACAGGTTCAGGGAGAGAATGAGAGGGAGATGAGTGTGCCCGAATCGAGAAAAACTGAATCTCGAAATATACTTGTAAAACCGTATCCAGTTCGTAACCAAGCCTCGAAACTGTGTCGTAAACGTCTGTCCTTCCCTACGCACACGACTGAGTGGCGCGACTCCGCGCGAGGCACTGATTGCGACGGGTTTCAGACCCACTTGATCTTTTGAAAAATTGGCCTCCCGACAAGGAGACAAGGAATCGAGGCCTTTGCAATTTTTTTTGAGTGTGACAGATTACTTAGTGAGTCGGGGTCACTTCGGTCCCACATCAGCCATTTTCTTCTAGCGCTGGAAGAGCCACGCAAAATCCCCGCGCCCGGCCACCGTGCCGTTTGCACCACTGGAATCACACACCACACACACACACCCCTACATAAACACGGCAGGCGATGGCAAGCGCCGATAAAGAAATGGAACAATCGCGAACAAAAAAAAAGAAATATTAAGCGAGGATACCCGCCACACAAATTCCTCGCCAACTCACGACGCGCCGTTTGCTCACCCTCAGACTTCAACTGGACAATTTTTCACCAATAATAAAATCTACTATGAAATATTTACGAGTAAAATGGTAAAATGGTAATTACTTTACTCGAGGTTTCAGCGCCGAGCGTAATTACTCTTTTACTTTTACTCCCTCTTTTGAAACCAGTTACATAGTAATTTGGAGCCTTAGGCCAATGCGGTGGTCGATATCGATATCGCTCGAGGAAATGGGAAGTGGCTGTTCGGGTGCTGGGACTTCAGCGGGCACACGCTGCTGAGCAGTACTAGCATCGACTTGAGCGAGTGCAGGAGCAGCTGATTCGGTTGCACAGGCCTGCACAGCTGGGCGTGGGCGTGCGCGTGGGGCAGGCGGTGCTGGTGGCACGTCGACGTCGAGAAGACCACCAATAACTCGCGCCAGTGGTAGCTCGTCGTCAGGCACGCGCTCAGCGATAATGGTGGCGCCAGTAGTGGCACTGCGCGTTCGCAAGCGAGCAATCTCGGCGACGATGGAGCGGTCTTCGGACTCGGGGAGCGGGAGATCAAGGAAGGCGTGCTTGAGCGACGACTTCCCAGCGCCGCTCGCGCCAACCAAGATCACCTTGAGGCTTGGGCAGGGAACGGTGCCGTGACGACGCGCGAGTGAGAGGGCGCGTTCGTAATCCGCAAGTCGGCTGTTGACTCTCAGAACCAAATGCAGAACGGTTTCGGTTTGGACATTGTATGCCGCCAGCGTACGTTCGTCGAGCAACATCTTACCTTCGAAAATGAGACGCTGCTGGGCTGGCGAGATGTCCTCGCTGGCATGGATCTTCTCCTTCACGGCGCCTATCGTGTCTCTCGGCTGAACATGGACCGTGATAGTTTTGCCAGCCAAGGTCTTCACGAAAATTTTCATGTATATATATATATCTATATATTACTTATTTTATTTTAATAGTTATACTTTTTTAATATTTGGGTGCCAACGGTGCCACTTAAGATATATTACACTCTAACACTGGCGCTCACTGACGCCTCATGACGCCCTAAACCTCCTTTTTTTAACCCTTTCTCCTCCTAGACTTCCTTCACTCTAATACTCCTGTTTTATTGATGAGGTTGTCCCTTTTTGCGGTTGTTGCTTTCACGCTACATACCTACCAATACTTCAGTAACCACTTTCACTTTCACTTTTATGTCTTTCGACCGATTTTCTATAGTAAGGTTTCCAATACAGTAACGGTAGTGTGGTCCACGGGCTGTGCAGAAGCTTCATCGTCAGAATGCTCGTCTGAGTCAGAGTAGGCGTCAAAGTTTGGATAACGCTGTTTAGACACTGCTTGGAGTGCTTGGAGGAAATTCTCGAAGAGAGACCTGCCGAATAATTTCAGCTCAAGATGCGAAGTTCTGATACCCAAATCATTGAGGCGGTGGAAGTCGGAGTCGATTTTTTCAAAGAGCGACTGAAACTTTGCTGGAATGTCCACAAAAGCGCATGAGATGTTCAAGCTCTGCGCACGATTACTTATCTGCACCAAATTTCTCAATGAGAAGATGGACTCCTGCCACTCAGACGAGTGTTCATCGATCATTGAAGACATCTTCTCAATGTAAGGGCTCAGTTTCACCTTCGCTGAAGACAATAAAGAAGTGATACGAGAGTAGCAACTCATAGACAACCCGTTGCTAATCCGCAGAAGTTCATTACGACTAGCTTCGCAAGAACTGAGTGTCTCGAGTAAGCTACTGTGCATGCTGAGGAGGTGGTCCTTGTCCTGCGTTTCTTGAAGCAGGTTTTGACTCTGCTCACGAAATTCCGCAAACTTGAATAGTTGGTTCGTACATTGCATGTCAAGGAAAAACTTTTCCCCGACTATCGTGTCCAGTTCCTTAAGTAATTCCTCCATCGCCTGCGCATACTTCTGATGAGTCATCTCGAAATCGTTCATCCAAGTCCTCATAGAATGAAACACGAACAGTCCCTTCAGATTCAATCCAAACGCATCGAGATTGTCGGAGTCATGGCGTGAATAAAGGGTCATCAGAGTGGATTCCAGTGCTACTGGATACCAATTAGAGGGCTTTATATACGCTCCAAAGGAAACCGACCAATACAGCACTCGTACGAAACATAGCACGAGTAGAATGGCTGCAATAAAAAGCGCCGCCAAACGAAAAGGCATAATATGATCGACACTGCATAAAGCTTGTACGTAGATAAATGTCGTGCTGTTTAGCGTCGGACTTCCATAGAGGAAATGAGAACGATACGTATCGCACTGTTCGTTTTTCAATTCAAATTGGCTTGTGTTAAAGTCAGCACATACCGTGCAGTCGAAACTGGTATTTTTCGTCAAAGGGATACCATAGACAAGTAATAGCACTATATATATGATAGAGACCAGACAGAGAATAACCGAAAGAAGAAAAGCAGTATACGAACGGCGGACAGCACCAGCAGACATGTTTGCAATCGGGTTCGAGAGAACAGACTCCAAATCGCTCAACTTCTTCTCCTTGATATACTTCTCAGTTAAGGCGACGATATTACGCACGTTCTCGAAATGGGGTGCAAGGGTAATGAAGAAAAGAAGAGCCACAAGAAGCGAAATGGCAATGAACACGGCTGCATTCAAAGCCTCAAAATTGCTGCGATTCTCACCGAATTCGGTTGCGACATTGCACCGGGTGTTCAGCCATCCACTTGTAGAGGAGAGGTTCGTAGATGAGAGAACTGGAACGCATGAGATTTCGGCAGGGAAGAACAGGGAAAGCGCGTTCAAAATAATCAGAAAACCACTCGTGTACAGAAGCAAACGCAAAAACCACGGCAACGGGATACCCAATAGCGAGTTGAAGTATTGACGGTCGACAAGACTTTCCATTATCACAACGAAGGGAGAAGAGAACGGAACAGCAGTAAATTTTCTCTCATTTCAGAGCGAATATCTTTTTTGTTAAGTTTCATCGAGATTCTCAAAAAAGTTTTATCAGTTTCCTCGATTTTTAAGTAGTTTTTCATTCATTCGCCTTCAGGCATATACAGATTGTGATACATTCGTCTTCAGACATTTCCCATGAAGCCAAATGGGAGCATAGACGCACGCATTGCTGCACGCTGTGTGTTATTGACTGGACAACGACACATCGCACACTCATCGGACTGTTCGTTCCACTCTCCAGCACATGCCCAATGAAAGAAATGTCCGCAGGTGACGAATTGGATGACAAGACATGTGTCTTCAATGTCTTCATGGCATATTGGACACATATCGTCAAAGGGGGGCTACGTCAACCCAGAATGAGTGCATGAAAAAACTAAAGACACCACGTCACCTTTACCACCACACTATGCACACCACGAACATACCTGAAACACAAACAGCATGCCCCATTTGCAGACGATAGCGAGTGAAGTTTTTTTTTTCTATCCAGAAGAAACACATCGCACCAAGCAGCCGACATCGGCCACAACAAACCCCATACACACACATGTAAATTGGGGCGTACCTTACGTGCTCAGGAAGTCAGTGTTGAATTTCTGGTGTTATGGTGATCGTCGTGCGCTGTCTGAGGGTTGTGAATTCGTGCGTGAGCTGTTCTTTTTTTGTTTTTTTGTTGAATGAATCTATCGCCCCGCTTGTTTGCGCCTGCAAAATGGTGTGTGGCTGTGTAGACTACGTGGTGGCTCTTCTGTACCTCCGTTTCTTTTTTGCTCACCATAACTGCTGCGGCTGCGCAATTTGTAAGGCTTCCCTGATTCTCTCCGTAGGCCCTCCCCCTATCGCCTGGTAGATTATTACATATCAGACTGTCCAATAGACGAGCCGTCCAACTATGTCCTCGTCTACCTTCCTCTACACAGGTACGAGCCTTTTGTTTTGATGTAGTGAGTGAAATTTGTATGGCATGACTGCTTAAAACGGGCCGTTTCCGTTTCGTTTCCCACAGGCTGCTTCCACCAAGTCGCCGTCCTCGTGGCTCGTTCGACGTACCAAAACGATAACAAACTCGTCGGTCTTGCTGACCTCCCTGACGTGAAGACATCCATCGTCCGCCTCGCAAACAAGCTTTGTGAAGCCGGTCAGCTCGTCGTTGTCACTGCAGACTTCCCCCTTGATGACACGTACCCTGACGCTGACCTCCTTAAGAAGTCTCTCCAACAGAAGAGCCTATTTTGGCGGGACAGCAACCTCACACGTGACGACATTCAGAACGCCATTGACTCTGCCCGTAACCTTGACGCACAAGGCGGCTCTACTCGACATTCTCCCATCGAGACCGACCAACTCCTCGTCTACATGATGGGCCATGGCGGTAGCGGTAAACTCGTCTTTGGCGATGCCCATTGGCAGAGCGAACTGTTGCACAGCGATCTCTTCGGTCTGGACGAGGTCGAGGCGATGCTTTTACCAGGCCACGACGGCGACGGCTGGCACCGAGTTCTTGTTGCCCTTGACTGTTGCCACTCAGGTGATGCCATCACTCCTGGCACACCCCCCAGTCCCTCCAGAAGCGGCTCCGTCATCGACCTTCCCACTTCTCTCTCTTACGCGAAGTGCTTCCAACTCCTCACGTCTACAGTTAGACGGGATGCCGCGTGGATCTTCGACGATCGCGCCCTCCTGCAAATCGCCGTGTGTGACGTCATTCTCAACCCCTCCATGTACATCAGCGACTGGGCGACCTGTGGGAGCTTTGAGACGCTCGCGAGCGTCGCTATGTCGAAGCGTGTGAGCCAAAGTCCTCTCGACTCTGGCGTGGTCAACGTCGGTTGCAAAGTCTCGCGTCTGCCCTGGTGCCCTCTCGACAACTCTGGAGAGTTCATCTTCTTCAACCCTCAAATTCCGTATTTTGAGATGGACGACGGCAACCGTTTCGCCGTCGTGGTCGGCCGCGGCTCTGGCTCTGCGGGGCTTATTGTCCATCATCTCGGTCTGTCGCCGCTCCTCAACGAGGCTCCCGCACTCCATGCATGGAAGCATAGAGTCAACGACCGAATCAAGGTGCCCTGCTCTCTGCATATCACGAAAGCATCTCCATCCCGTCAGCTCGTTGTACTTGTCGTTGAGGCACCCACAGCAAGCGTTGACTATGAGCAAGTGGTGGTCAACATTACCAAGGAGTACTGGCCCAGTTTACTTCTGACGTTCGCACGAATTTCATACTGCGATGGTGCCGCTGGCAGTGTATTCATACCCTCTGGCTTCGGCGATGATCCGCTCACAAATCAGCGCATGCCCCCATACGTGCGTGATGAGGACCTTGTACTGGCCGCACGGAATTGGGATTTGTACCGAGAATTACCCCCCGTCTCCAAGACGCATCTGGAAAAGCTCCAGGTTCGCTTCGCTCCAGTTACCATTCAACACCCTGGTTCATCTGCAACTGAGCGAACCGCATGGCGCATGTTCCAACCTCTCTTGCATTCCGAGCACCCAACCGTGGCGGACATGGACTGCGAATGGTGTTGCACCACCCCTTTGTGTGTGTTTGTCCCGGACACTCCCGCCGCTGGCAACATCTCAGAGGACACGACTTCCGTCTGGCCCGAATCCGGTATCAAACTTGTTGCTACCTGTGGCTCACGTGCCCTCGCCCACTTCTTCAGCGGCTCGTTTGCGAGCACGATTCCAACCAAGGCTGTCTGCTTCAGCCTTCACCTCAACACGGATCACGTTAATCTCTCTCGGGTCATGGTCGCGCTCAAACAGCTCCATTGGAAAGCATTCCGTGGCATCAGTCCGCACAGATTGCGCTGCATCGGCGCTCGCAGGGGTTCCGTGATCTTTGACTTTATTGGCTCTTTGGCTTTTCCGTGGCTTTTACGGACACATCTCGCGAGGTCTGGTGGCAATCTGGACGGACTGGGTATTGTTGACCTTGCGATCGTCGATAGCCCTGAAAAACTTGGTTCGAGAAACATTTGTAAGTTAGTATTCATAGTTTCTTGTCTTACATTCGTCATGCGACCTGCTTAATCCGTGCGCCGAACCGCTTTCTTTCGCTTCCAAACTTTATGAGCCTCTCTCTTTCTCGTTTCCTTTCATTCGTGTTGATGGGATGGCGTCAACGGCACAGATAAAAATATTGCCCTTCCTTTTCAATACCCAATCGCGCCTAAATTGAAAACGTAATCGAGACACTCACACTCAGTCCCTGTTGGGTGCTTCTTGGATTTTAGCATTTGGCGACCAGATCGCCTGGTCTCCTGTACCGCAGTGCGGTGGCGGAACTGCGCTTCAGAGTGAAACATGGGTCGAGAAGTCTGCCGGTAAGATTAACAACAAGTACAAGTTCTGACCATTAATTCATTTAGACACTCTATTTCTTGGTGATTCAGAGATTGACCTGACTGTTGGAGTTGAGAGCAAGGCAAATGAGCACCAGAAAGTATTCGACACTCATGTTGGCATCTCAAGCCAGAGCGAAGTACGGGTGACAGAATCTGTTCGTAAGAAACCCAGCCGCACCACCCTCACCAAACTCTCTTCTGATCACATCTATTCTATTCACACGATAGCAACTCGGAGTTTTGTCGACTCATCGATTGCTGCGACGCTTGGAGTTGCACCTGCATTGGCTGCCTCAGTATCGACTGATGATGCTGATGCGGATACGCCGGCAGCGATTGCCTCAGTGCACACTGATAATGATTTTACGGCCATGGATACGGGGCCCGAAGCGGCTCTGCGGTGGAACGCGATGGCGTTCGACGATGTTTTTACGGCCATGGATACGGCGCCCGAAGAGGCACTGCGGTCGAACGTGGTGGCGCGTGACGATGTTTTTACGGCCATGGATACGGCGCCCGAAGAGGCACTGCGGTCGGACGTGGTGGCGCGCGACGAAGTCCCTGTGAGTTACCTTAATGAGGACGCTATCTCTCAGATGCTCATTGATGAGCGACTCTTCATGGTACGATCTACTAGTTTCCTCTTATGCGGCGGGTTACCATGTCTTGCCCCGAGGACGCTTCGAGAAAAACAACGCTTTACCATGTTTCGTGTCTCATTCCCTATTGGCTGTATCTTAGGCGGATTCTCAGTACCTGACCACTGTTCAGGGTAACAAACTCCGTCCGTGGATGCGACAGGAACTTTGTGAATGGATGTTGGAGGTAAGACCGTTTTTTTCCTTTTACCCTTTTTTGTTGGTTTTTGTGCTGTCTTTCTTTAATATCCCATCTCCTTTTTCTGAAGACTGTTGATCTGTACCGGGTGAGTACGGATGTTTATGGGTTGGCAGTGAACCTGCTGGATCAATGTTTGTCACGATTTCCTTTGGAAATGAGCCATGTCCAACTGTTGGGCGCAACGTGTCTTCAAATTGCGTGCAAGCTCAAGGAGTCTACTGCTCTCAGCGTAAGCCATACGTGTGCATATGTCACCGTTTTGCTTACTCTTTTTGTTTGGTAGACGGCCGAATTGATTTCGTTCTCAGACAATGCGTTTACGTTTGAGCAAATGCGCAGCATGGAACACTCTGTGCTTGAGCGTCTGGACTGGCGACTGTCGGCCGTGACGCCGCACGACTGGCTGGAAGTGATGTTGTACCGCAGTCAGTTTTTCCCCGAGGTGTCGCATGCGCTGCGTCATAAGGCGCGTCACTTTATCGACATGGCACTCACGCGCTATGTGTCGTTGGGGTTCCGTCCGTCGCTCATTGCCGGTGCGGCGCTGCTCAATGCGGCCGACTATGCGGCGCCTACATTGCCTCTCGCGCTCGTTGGTCGTCTTCCCGCCATCATTGTGCAGCTGCTGCGTCGCCATAGCGACCGCCGACTGTTCGAATGCACACGCATGCTCAGACGCATCATTGTCGCCCTCACGCAGCCACAACAGTCAGAGAGAGAAGAGGAAGACAACGACAACACTGACAGCCACGCAACACACACTGACAACACCAACAGCAACAGTGAGCAGCCATCCGCCATCATAAATCATCCTTCACCGACGCACCCAAACCAATACGTGCGCCCATAAACAATAAACATACCGCGATTTAAGCGTGTTAATTGTTGAATAAAGACTCACGCAATACTTTTCTCCGATTCCTCGTTTTATTGACTTGATCACAGCGCCGCAAAGCAAGGGATAACATCCAGGCTAAAAAAGACAAACAAGGACAACCGGTCCATTCTAGAAGAAGTAATGTGGTCGGGCGGGAACATTCTGGTCGTGTGCGACTTCTGCAACTGTGGCGCACTGATTGAGGTGGACGAGCTGACGATGGGCGCGAGCAGTGAGCTTGTACAAGTTGACTGGACGAAGTTAATTGAAACAATGAGAAGCCCAGATTCGTGCTCAGATTCGCATTTTTTTCCCTGAAAAGTGAAAACTACGAAAAAAAAAACACCAACTTCGTTGCCAAACCCCATTTTCAAGATTTTGTAGGCTAAAAAACACCTTTCGCCAGAAGGCATTTTCAGCACCGTCTGAACAACTTTCGTTTGTGGTACGTTAGACGTCAGGCCAAACCGGACAGCCTTCTACTGACCTACGGAGTACTCACTGCTTTTCTAAGTTCTCTGTGTGACCTCTTTAGAGAAATCACAAAGCCTAATCGTACGTTCATAGGGTATAGGGTGTACAGTTGAGTGTGCGTGGTGCCTGCTTTGTTGATGTTATCAACACGAAACACTGCTAACCCCTGCAAATGGGGTCGTTTCTGTGGGCACAGCGTTGGAGTGTATGTGTTTAGTGTGTTTGTGAAGGATGTATGATGGTGGAGGGCGGTGATTTCATGTGAGAGCCACTCTCACTTAATTTTTTTTTCTTTGAGAGCCTCCCTGCTCACTAGCGCTTGCAAAACATAGAATGTATTATGGGTGCAGGGATTGAGTGTTGGATATCTGGTGTGGTTTTGTAGGCTGCGTGTTGGCTAAGAGTGGAAAATTTCTTGTGGGAGCCGTTCTCTTTTTTTTTCGTGAACCGCAACATTTGCCGTGCTTTGCTAGCGCCATCAATTCGGGGTGTATCTTATGCAATTTAGCGATTACAGTAAGCACCAGCGATGTGTGGGGTTAACGTTGTATGTCAGAGAGAGAGTTTGATGCAGCTTCTGTGGTCGCTGACACACTTCTTGCTTAGAAATCCTTTCTATCGTTTAAATTATGGCTGCCCAGGTGGTAACAACCGAGGTTGTGTACCGCACCGTACGACCTTCGGAGCGTATCATGCATCGCGAGGGCGACAGCCTCCAATGCCCGATCGTTTGCGATGTTCATGGTGCTTTTCGTACAAAAGGAAATGAAGCCACGTACAACCCGCGCAACCCCGACGATGCGGCGTCCGTGGCTACGTTTCAACGTCACGGAACCTCCGGCATGTCTCTCTCAGACCGCGCGAACATTGGTCGTCCGCAGCGTACCAGACGCAGTCTGGACTTGCCTCTTGTTGCAAAGAATGACATTTCCGAGCTCCTGAACGACAGTCCCGACAGTAATTCCAGACCTGCTGTGCTTTTCTACGATGCCAGCGGTGCTAGCTCTGCCGAACACTATGCCTCATTTCCCGAACCGTTGAAGAGTGTCCTTCGCGATCATGGCAACAAGCTGAAGGAAGATGACGAGCCCAAGAAGAGCCTGGAGCCGTGCTACGTATACCGACTGCCCAGCGGCACCAGCCTCCCTGCAGGCTACGAACTTGCTCTCAATGACGGCGGAGGCAACGATGGACACCACACCCTGCAACCCCCGTGGCCCCCAAGTCGACCGGTCCACTCCACCGCAACGGGACTTGCAACGAGTTCCACATCGTCGTCGATCCTGATGTCGGCGCTCTCGACTGGGAGTACGCTGGTATGCTGTTTAGAGCGAGTGCCCTGCAACCTAAACCAGACGAGAGCGCCGACGACGACACGTACGAGTTTGCTTTGCTCCTGTTCGATTACGCTGCCAGTCTGGACGCGGACGACGCGTACGACGCCATCACCATGGCCGAGCAACTGAGCTACGCCGGCTACCCGAGTCCGGATCACCTGTGGCAGGCTCACTTCCAGCTGGGCTTGTCGCTGTGCGAGAAACTCTTCGATGTGGCGGAAGACTACAACTACGATGCGATTGACCGGATGCGAGAGAAGGTAAAAGTGTATATGCGTATGCACTGCACTTCACTGCCTCATGCATTCTCTTTCCGTCCACCCTAGACCGAAATTGCCTTGTCGTCCAACCATATGACATACGTGGCTTTTGGTGATGATGTTTCGGATGCCGATGTTGAGGCACTCGGACAGCAATTGGAGCACGAATTGAATATCCTCCAACCGGTTCCGGTTGCGCACTCGGTCAATTTCCTTGTGCCTGGCACATACACTGGCCCAATACCGATCACTCTCGGCGATCGCGTCGCCTCAGGAACAGCGCGGGGTGTCGTTGATTACGACTTTGAGGTTGCCGAGAACGGGACGGACGCTGAGGTGAGCCTGTTGCTCGAGGGTGCCTCATCCAAAATCGTCGGGCGATGCAAAGTTGCTGACATCGAAACGACCATCCTTCCCTGCGGCATGAGTCGCACTTGCGAGGGTGTCCGAAAGGACAAAAAGCCATGCAACAACAAGTCCCTGCGCCTGTGTGGAGGTAAAGTCCTCTGCTGGCGCCACAAAGATCAATGAAGAAGCAAAGAGGGACATTTTAACTTCGTCAGTGGCAGGAAAGAGGAAAAAAATCGAAAAATTACCACAGTGTCCAAAAACAAAACTCCTATGTTAGATGTCGATAAAATTCATGTTCATACCGTTCATAATGACTTCACTACACTTATTTCTCAGCAAATGGTCGCAAAAAAAGAACCAAGGGGGGCGAGGGGCACCACTGAAATTTCGTGCACGATGTGCACGAAATCGACACCGTCGTGTGACGCCTCATCGGCGATGATACGAAGCCATTTCTGTTTCTAAATTATGTAACTACCTGTAAATGTACCAACGAATAGGTCTTACGTCAAGAAATATAGATGGCCCAAGTCGCTTGGTTCGACCTTCGAGTTTTTTTTCTCGTCAACGACGAGACCGACGACCACAGGAAAAAACAGACATGAAATCACTCTCACCTGCCTCGTCCGAGCTCCCAACATGACACACAATACCGACGTGGGAGAGGGCAGGGAAAAGGAATGACTCGCCAGGAAGGAGATAGACACGTTGTCTGACGTTGAATAGGCTCTTGTATTTCACATTATGACGGAATTTCACATTATGACGGGAAGCTCCGTACGGACACAGTTTGAATTGTACAAGGACCACGAGCTGGGGTTCGTGCTTCGACATTTCGTCCTACCGTCAAAAGGCGTGCATCGACTTCCGACCGTTGTTTTGTGGCACAATTACATGCCGCGTAATCCAGCGTCGTTGAACAGCAATGTGAGCCAAAGGTGTTTGTAAGCCCAAAGCCAAGGCCGCACCGAAACCAAAAGCACGCCCTGCACCCAAGCCCAAAACCAAGGCCGCACCGACTTCAAAACGAAAGTAGTCAGGCACATTCAATCAATACACACTTTATTTCATACTTCTCCAAAATGGATGCATTCATTACCGAGTTCCTCAATGAAACGGATTACGTGAGCGGACAGAGCGGTACTTCTGAAAATACGTACAGCTTCAATGCTCGCGCATTCGACCATTCGACGTGTGAGTGTCAGGTTGGTATTCTCAGAACACGCTGGTCGAATGTATTGGGAGTTTGATTTTGACTTTAACATATACGCGATCAAGCCAGTGCCGTATACAAAATAATGCTGAGTGTCGAACACGCATGGAACGAAGGAGATACTGTGTTGAGTACAGAGGAGTAGGGTTGATCGCTGTAGACAGGGCCCGGTTATCGAACACAGGGAAAGGGTGCTAAAGGGTGCTTGTTGTAGTTCGTAGTGGGGCGACGAGTCATCAAGATAGTCAGCTTCCACCCCCCTTATTCTCTGTCCGAGGAAGCGTGGCAAGATTGCCAAAGAGCAAGTGTGGCAAGCTGCGACGATCGCGGTCCTTGTTCAGCTCGGCGAACAAGTTGTCAGTGGTGATGGTGGCGCCGGCTTGACCGACGGTGTAAAGATAGAGGAAGCCGGCGACAACATCGCCACCGGTGCGCAGCGCTTTTTTGGTCGATTTAATGGAGTTCGGCATTGACGGTGGCGCCTCCTCCGTCAGAACACGAGCGTACGCACCAATCAGACAGAGAACAAAGCTGGCACGGACGTCAGGGTCCTTGCCGATCGGGGCCGGGTTGAACGTGAGCTTGTGCGCAAACTGAAACGGAACGAGGCGCTCGAAAAATGCAGAGCGACAGCCGGGGTTGGCGCGAAGAGGCTTCAAGCAAGCGTTCACAGCAGATGTTGCGCGCGGACGCCAGGATTGAGGCGGCGATAAATGACCCACTCGATGTCCCAATCACGTACACTGCAGTAGAGAGAGGCGAGTAGAGAGAGAGGAAAAGCACCTGCGAGGTGCAAGATCTTGTAGATCTCTCACTGACCACCACGGAGGAGGTAGAGGGTGAGAGTGATGGGTGCCTTGAGTGCCTTGAGTCTTCTTGGTCAGCAGGGTTGCTATCGATACGCAGCGCTGAAATCTAGATTGAGAGTCTTATGTTGGCTTGTATCAATGAAAGGTTACCTGAAAGTTTAATTAAAAAGGTGTCTTCGTCACTTCGTGAAGTTGAAAATAACAATTTCTTCTTCAATTCTCCTAACATGTGTCTTCAATGACATCGATTGTCTGCAGGTTAGTGGCAAGTCCCTTTAGGCGGTTCAGGAGAGACAGGCAGATGTGCGCAAGCGGTTGGTTAAGATTAAGAGATGACTCGATATGCGTCACGCTCGCAAGGCCGTTGATATCAGTCAACACGGCGTTACTGTGTATGGAAATATGACCGCCGATGGTCGTGAGGTTGGCAAGGCCATTGAGATCAGTCAACACGTTGTTTGAGGTGACAAGAAGCGGTCCGCCGATGGACGTGACGCTCGAAAGTCCATCAAGACTGACGAGTTTGCTGTTGGAACTGAACTGAATCGACCCACCAAAGAAAGTGATTCCGGACAATGCAGCCGTATTGGTAATATAAGTCTCGCGAATGGTGAGAGACCCTCCAATAAAAGTGACGCCCGCTAAACCATCAAGGTTTGTGATGTTACCGCCTGCGGAAATGGTGACAACGGTCAAAACTTTGATATTTTGAATGCCCTTCATAGCATCCACCACTTCTTGACGGCTGGCTGCAAGGCTATTGATCAGGTGACTGCCACTCGCAGCAAAACATTCGCATTTCTCAACGATTTTTTCGTCCACCGTGTTTTCCGTTGCCAGTTTCGCCCCGTCGGCGTAAACGTCGCCGTGAACCATGAGGGAGCCGTTCACAGACGGTGTCATCACGATGTCGCCGCCCACATTCATTCTAGGGCGCGGAGATGAGCAAAATAAACACAGCATATTCTTGTCACACTCACATTTCCGTATTCTGGGCGTTCGAACCGATACAGAGGATGGTCATGAAGACAACGTGGACAAAGGGGCGAGAGAAAACCTTCATCTCGTATTTGAATGAAAAATCTGAAGTGATTCTGAACTCTGAAGGAAGAAGTGGTGAAAAAGTGAAGACGCGCGACGGCGAGCCCGTGGTGGAGGCCGGCCCGGCGCCCGGCGGCGCGGGACACCCGCTGTGTGCGGCGCTGCCTCAGAAACTATTTTCTTCCCCACACTGTTCGGTCGATGGCGGTGTCTTTACCATCTCCCGTTCTTGCCGGCGACGTATTGGACATCCGCATAACAGCCCAACAAAGTCCTGGACCCTCTACCGGTAACAACTCGGTCCTACGTCTATCCACGAGCTCAGTTCCCCAGTTATTCGACGATCCCTCCATGGCTGTATTTCATATGTCGGCCGGCTCTGTCGTCATCTCGGTGAATTGGCCTGCACGCTCTGAGCGAGGGAATGCATGCTGCGGTGCGGGCTCGCACACTCCCACTGGAGTATGTGTGCTCAGAGGATCTGGTGGGCCGGTGGTCGCGCATGTCTCATCCCAATCCAGCCGCCACTGTGTCTGCAGTGTGGCGTATGTTCTCGTTTCTCAAACACTCTCATCCCGACCACTCTGCACAGTCCTCGACGTCGGCTACGGCATCGTGTCCCACATTGTGACATCATCCCTGTGTGTACTCCAAAGAACAGCACAATATTGTGATCCAAATCAAACCATGAATTTTCAATCAGTCAATGTATGGACTTTGGTATGACAGTTCTTTACAGGGCCAGTGCCCAGTAGTGACTACCTAGTGACTAGTGACTATTGACTCAGTAGTGAGGCCAGTATTGCGTCTAGCGCGTTGAGCGGGGCTGGGATCAATAAAAATAAAATAAAACGGGCTGTCGGCGAAAACGAAAAAACAACACATCTTCGTCCCCAACGCCCATTTTCAACATTTTGTAGGCTAAAAAACAACATTCACCTAAAGGCATTTTTATCACATTCTGAACAACCTTTCTCTGTGGTACGTTAGGGTTCAGGCCGAAACGGGTGGGTAGGATAGAATGGCCAAAATTGTATCGCTTTGAGGGATTTTCTGTTTTGTTTTTTGGGATTCACAATTGGATTCGTTTTTACTTCAACTTAAGTTTAAATTTCTTTCTCCCCATTTACGAATCGTACACGGGGTCCGTCATTTCATGGAGTGGCACAGACACATGTGCTCCCTGGCGCTTCCGACGATAGTACAGGACTGCACTCACGATGCCTGCCATCCAGTCCGTTACGACTCACCCAATGTTGTGCCTCGACGAGCGTCTGCGCCTGCAGCCCATCACGCCTGAGCACAAGCAGCGCATCGACGACATGATTGGACGAAACGACGACAAGGGCACGACGCGTCCATGTCGCTCAAGGAGCTCATCTACCTGTGCGTCGCTGGCTGGCAGATGCTCTACGGCCCCGCCGGCGTCAAGTCCGGGCGCATGGCGGAGCTGATGGAGCTGGTTGATATTTCCCGATGAACGAAGAACTTCTTCTACACAATCTTCTTGCTTTCAAAGTAGCCATTTCTTTCATTATGGCGTTAGCAGGGGTCTTCACGCACGTCCAAAACGCCCGGCGATGATACAAATGATTTCAGACGGGTCATTACGCTTGAGCAGATGAAGGCATTAGGATTTCGGTCAATATCCAATAGTGTTCCCCCTGTTATGTTTTGAATTCCTGAGAGTCCGTTGAGGTCTCCAAGTAGCGGATTGCTGACAATTGATACACCACCGACAGTCGTTAGATTACGAAACCCATTCAAGTCTTGGAGATTGGCGTTCGACTTCACAACCAGCGTTCCCTCAATTTTTCGGAGACTTGGAAACGACCCATTCAGCGTCAGGAGAGAGTCAACACTGTTAAACTCTAGTGCGTTTCCCACAGCAGAAAGTCCAGAAAACAAATCCAGAGCATAGAGAAAATTAACTCTTACTGACGTATCGAAGACCTGAAGGGTTCTGCCAACAGATGTAATCTTGGTGAACAGTGGAGAATCGATTTGAGTGTTGAGATTGAGACTACCGATGGTTTCAACGGTTGAAAATCGAGAAAAAATTTCTAAGGACGTTTGAGAGTCGATATGCAAATCTGCAAACACAGCACTGACAGCAGTGCCACCAGAAGGGGCAGAACAGTCACAGTTTTGCGTGATTTTTTCGTCAACGACATTTTCCGTGGCCAGTTTTTGCCCACGAACATAGACATCGCCACCAGTCATCACAGAACCATTCGCAGTAGGGGTCATGACGATGTCACCGTCCACATTCATACTACAGTAGACCAAGGCGTGAGAAAATCATGCGTGGCGTTTTTTGCTTACATTTCAGCGTTATTGGCATTGGCATGGCCACAGAGAAGGCTCACAAGGACCAGAACGAGGAGCACAGCAGTAGCGTTCATTTTTCAGTCGATTTTGTGAATAAAAAACTGAATTCTTCTAAAAAAAATCAACAATAAGAAAAGAAATAGAGAGGGGAGCGTTAAAAAAATCAGCCCCAGCAACACGCGAGTGACAAGAGTACACATTTGCTGCCTCGTAGAACGCTCAGGAGAGACTGAAAAACAGAGTCAGGAGACAGTTGAACCCTTTCTTTTGAAGTTTTTTCGGGGGCCGACGAACGACATTCCTTGCTTAAGCTGAGTCACACAACTAAATATGGGTACACCCTGTCGTAACATGACTATGCACTGCGGACTGCGGACTGCGGAGGATCGCAGCCGTAATATTGATGTCAAATTCAAGAAACCAGACGCTCACAAGGATTGAGTGGGCTCTTGATAAGGAAATAGACGTTCATATTCGGACATTTCCCTCTTTCACCCACTCTCCAATTCTCTCCCTCAGGCCCATTATAGCAAGGGTGCACTGGTGCTAACGATCGCAGAAAAGTCGAAAAAATGGGAAAATCCCGTGACGTGACGTGGCGCTTTGACTTTCCTTATTGTGTTTGCCGAATAGCGGGTGCTGGGTAAGGCACAGTCCAGGCAGATCATACGACCCTCTTGCAGACCGGGAATCGAACACGCAATAGAAATCCAGGGTTTGCAAAAAAAAAACGAAAAAAGGACGCTCAGGACATCACGCGAAACGCAGGGCCTTCAGCACCCCCCGTTCACACTATCAGTTTACCACAGTCCAGGCAGATCATACGACCCTCTTGCGGACCGGGAATCGAACAGGCAATAGAAATCCAGGGTTAGCAAAAAAAAAACCGAGGACAGCACCCACACGGAATCACAGCTCTTCGGCGTCGTACACCCTTCCCCAACACACTAAACATATACACACCTAACGCGTGCACGCAGAAAACAGCCCTCCAAATTGCATTGCTAACATTTGGTCATGCATGCCTCACGAACACAGCGAAGGGAACACGCGCACTGAATCAATGTTACACGCTATAGGTACGTACTATTCGGTAATCTTCTCTGCAGAACGGGAACTGAGAACAGAAAAGCAGTGACTTGAGCGTCAGGATTGTGAGGATTCCCCCCTCACTGCAGGGTTGTTACGTTCAAAACATGGTTTGAACGTGTTTTGATCTTTCAAAACATGTTTTGTTTTGTTTTGGTTTGTTTTGAAACCCCTTGCGGACCTTTCGATTCTGCTAAAAATTCTGAGAATCGATTTTAGAATTCTACTTTTTTCTCTAATTAACTTTGGAGGCTCGCAGAATCTTAGGCACGCCTCCCCAAGCGGCGTCGCGTGTCACACACCCATAGGTGACCTTATGTACACCATGTCGCATCGCAGTCTACTCGAAAATTGAACATGGCGAGCGGTGAGTGGGTGTTGAAATTCCAAATTCTACAATTTCATTGTGACAGAATTCCACCATCTGACACTCACATCCGACCAATACGGTAATTTCATGTGGGGTGCAGGAAGATGCAGTCTTTTAATGAATGATTCTGTTGTTTTTGAGACCGATTCTAGAATTTGGTGATCTCCTCTCAATTCTGCTGTTTAACAGTTATTCTTGCCATTCCTCTTGGAAGTGAGTTCAGTACACAAAATAATCCCTGTACCATGGCAGAAACACGCGAGAAAGTAGGTCTTTTACGAGTTTTCGGGTTTAGGTTTTCGTTTTTTGGCGCGCTCTGTAGTTCTCAATCGTTTACGTGTTTCTGCTGCTTGCGTGACCCACTGTCTCTCTCGAATAGGATGCATCGAGTGGGGTCGCGTCGTGTTCGGGCGGAGAAACGTGTGTTGAAGAGGACAACACTGCGTTTGGCGTTGAAATCTTTCCAACTGTGTTTGGACCTCTTTTTCTTCCCGAAACACAGCCACAAGACGATGTCGAAGAGATAAGGTCGATCATGAAGAATGTAAAGAAGATGAATAAGCACTTCGCGCGGCGAATGACGAGTTCGGTGCTCACGGACATCTACACGGCGACGAAACGTCCGTTTACGACGGTCTGGGCATCGCGTCTTGTTAGCGAAGGCCGCGGCAAAGGTCGCGGCCTCATGCCCGCTCCATACACCAGCTACATCGAGAGGCCAGCCTATGTGCTCGCGGACGACACGGAATCGCGCATGAACAGCGACGAATATCTCTATCAAACGCTGAAAATCAGCAGGCAACATTTTGATGAGATTGTAGAGGCTGTAGAACGGTATTTGCAAAATGTTATGCATTTAGCGACACGTCCATATACGCAGGACTTCTGATGAACTATTATTTATTTTAGAATGGACGATTTGCGTCGAAAGAGTGGCTCTCTGCCGCCAAGAAGAGGGAAGTCGAAGTATACTTTCGCGGAGCAGGTAAAACAATATAAAATATTCTTGTTGCTTACTCTGTTTCATATCCCCAGGTCTTTATCTCTCTGCATCACTTTCAAAAGGTGTCGTATCCTCAGTTGGGCGCGAGATTTAATATTCAGGTCAGTACTGTCTCCTCTTACTTTCTTCGGACGGTTTTGGCTCTCGCCTCACTCAAGTCGGCGTATATTGTGTGGCCCACTCGAGATCAACGAAATGATGCTCACCGAGCACTGGCTGCAACGACGAATAGTGATAGGTTGAGGGAGTTTGGGGTGTGGGGATTCTTGGACGGTACACTGACAAAGGTAATTTCATCAATTATTATTGTAGCAACGTACTGCTAATTGATTTTGCCTCTCAGATTGGGCAGCCTGGTTGGTGTGATGCGTCGCACGACGTGACGTACACCAACTACTTAACTGTTCATCACCTCAAAGGGAGCGGATTTTTTCTTGGATCTATGGTTGTTGTGATGCCAGACGGCTCCATTGTGTAAGCTATCAGCAGTACCTTGCAGTTGCAATTGCAATTTGTTTCCTTGTCTCTCAGAATATATTATTTATTCTTTATAATAATATATTATTATTAGGTTTTCGTCGACGGGATTCCATGGCTCAATGCACGATCGGACAATTGTCAAGCAACTCCTTCATGTGTTCGAGCGAGGTGCGGTGAACCCATCGACGAATGAGCGATATTTTGAGGATGACGAAAACATTTTGGGGGACAAAGGTAACTTTCTATTCTACTCTGTTCTATTACCATACCAGATTTACTTCGAATTCGCGCAACCGTAATATATTCCTGGTTAATCATGTAGGATTTTACACCAAGTTTGATGAGGTCACCAGTCTCGAAACGCTGCAACAGAAGAGAGACGCGGTAGGTTACTCAAACTCGACATGATTATGAGAGAATTTGAAGCCCTTGGGCTCGACCGTACCCTTCAAATTTAAACGTGTTATGTTAATTTAGGCGAACGACTTCCAAACGAGTATTATCGGCATGTTGAAAGGGAATGTTCGCACAACCGATTTTTCTCCTCACGTTGCGGCAGATTATGAAGAGGAAGAAGGACTTCTTTGTCCTGCTCGACTCGCTGTAGAGCAGACATTTGGACAGTGTGGTTCTTTGTTTCCTTTGTTGAGGAACATGAAACAGACATGCCATTCAGTTGGTATGACAGGTGACATTGTGGGCGCTATTTTCGTCTTGTTTATGATGTGGTTCGAGGACTTGAAACAAACAAATGAGACCCTACTCGCGCACGTCGAAAAATGAAAAAAAAACTATTATTATTGTCATGAGACAGTCAGAGACACTTGATCAGAACAATAACACACAGTAAAGAAAGTTTACTTGATCACTCGTCTGTGGATGAACGTTTCGACACCCATTCTGACTGCAACATATCAAAAAAACGCCCGAGTTGGCCGCTCAGCTCACTCAAAGCATCTGCGGTCCTCTCAAACGCCACTGCGGAGCGCTCTTGTGCAACTGCAGTCCTCTCCTGCGCCACGACGCTCTTCGCTAGTTGCGCACCCGTCACTTTTGCGTGTGCTTCTTGCAACTCCGTTGATTTTGTGTTTCTCTCGACAATGCTTGCAGCGGCATCCTCCGTGGCAGCAGCAGCCTTCAGTTTTGCTTTGGCAGCAGCCTCACGTCGTTGAAGTGTCACGGCAAGCTTTGCGCTTGTATTCTTCTTCTTCGTCGTGTCGGTCGCTTCGGCTTGCCTCTTTCTCTTGTTTGCCTCCCGCGCAACAACGTCTTCCATTGTCTCCATGCTATCCATCATGCTCACTCCCTCTAAGGTGATATCATCCACTACATAAAAGTACTCTTAAAAAGAAAAGGTTCGATTGATCATTGATCTCTTACTCTCACAAAGTTTGTCGTAAAGTAAGATATTAGAATCTCCCTTTTTCGTCTTTGAAATCTTCTCTCGCTCCACCGCGCGCTTCTCCGGCGACTTTGGCCTCTTCCAAGTGTACACAGACGAGCCTCGAATCGACGACCGTTGGTTGCGTACTCGACTGTCGTTGATACTCTGATGTTTCGATCGAATATCCACATAACTGTCATCAAAGCGAAGGAGACACCTAAGAAAGTGCGCAACTGAAGCAGAAACATAAAATTAATGTCTGATACATCTTCCTCTATGTTACGTACTTTGAAGATCGCGCTTTGAGTCGATGTCGATCACACTCTCTAGCTCCCACCGCGCCACGCAATCGTTGAACGTTGAGACTCTGAGAGTGAGGTTTGCAGCCTCGAGCAGGGCTACTTTGCTCAAGGTGCACCAAGCCATATTACCGACAGTTTCATACGGCCACTTGAAATGCGCGATCCCGGTTGCCGCTTCGCTCTCCATTTGCAATGTGCTCGCGGTCTTTGTTGTTGTCGTTGTTGTTGTCGTTTGAGTAGGTTTCGTCGTGGAAGCGGCCCGTGTCGGTGGAGAAGAGGTAGAATTTGTTGTTTTGGCGCGCTTTTTGGTGTGATGAGTGAACTCTTCCTCCTCTTCATCCTCTTCACCCTCGTATTCGTCCTCTTCTTCCTCTTCGTCTACATCTTCGTATTCTTCGTCATTGATATCCTCGTCGCTGTGAATACTGAGCGTTTCTTGTCGGTGTGGCGTTGTTTCTGATGTAAATGACATTGTCCTCTCAGGCAAGTTTTTGTCCCGTTCATCTCGACGAGTTGATGCCAGTACCGCCGCAGACAGACCAACTTCGCCTATTTCATCACTATGAAGGCGCGCGGGGGCAAGGCGACGGCCACGAGCGCTGGCAGAGGCGGCCGGGGCACTTTGAAAAAAAAAAACCGTTACTAAACCCTTCTCTCTTTGTATGTTTCACTTTTCTGATGCCGCACGAGGATGTTGGTGCTACCATCGTCGTGAAAGGGCACGAAGAAGAAAACAGAATTTTTTGTAGAATCGAAAGGCTGAATTTGCTCAGAATCGATTTCGAGAAGTGTGATTTTAGAATTTTTAGCAGAATCGAAAGGTTCGTGCACGCAGAAAACAGCCCTCCAAATTGCATTGCTAACATTTGGTCATGCATGCCTCACGAACACAGCGAAGGGAACACGCGCACTGAATCAATGTTACACGCTATAGGTACGGAGCCTTAGGTCAAAATGTGAAAAAAGGTCAAAATGTGAAATGCCATGGCTTATTCATCTTGTCTACCAAACTGCGAGCTAGTCATTCCTTTTTCCCGCCCCCTTCTACGCTGGTATTGAGTGTCATGTTGGGAGCACAGAGAAGGCAGGTGAGAGTGATTAGGGTTAGGGTTAGGGTTAGGGTTAGGGTTCAGTTTTATTCATTTCTTCCTTCCCCAGCAAACTCCTGTGCGTACTGCCGGGCGTTCGTTGATCAATCTGATCGACTTTTTCAAATTTGAAAAAGCAAAAAGAGGAAAAACATTTCGCGACTAAAGTCTCTCTTCTTCCCGGCCCCGGCGGGCTGGATGCCTCCCGGGAAGGCAGCTCTAACTGCGCTGGTGAAGGAGGGCCTCGGCTCTGCGGCGGGTGACGTGATATCTGTGGGAACGAGGGTCGACGTGCAGCGGTCACCCGAGAGCCCCATTGCGCCGGTTCCGGTCCGCGTGCTGGCCGACGCGCGCCCCGGAGTGGTAGTCACGGTGCGTTCGGACCGTGTGGACGCGGTGATGAACCATATCGGCCGCTGGGGGTTGACCATCGGACGATCGATTTTCAAATATGCGGACATCTCGATGCAGTTTGAAGTCTTTCATTCCGAATCCCTGAAACGCGTTGAGGTGACCGCCGCGATCAAGGCCCAGCTGCAGGCCTTGGACGTGTGCCACTCGACCCGTGAGCCGTCGTACGCTGAGGCACTGAGGGGCGCCGGACAGCGGCATTTTGTCTCAGTAAAGTGGAACGGCGACCAGCGCGCGCTCCACTTTCTGCCCCAGAGCGCCAACGAGCTACGTCACCACTCAGGCAACGTTCA
>CALSCP010002221.1:0-10583 GCA_943704425.1 Ministeria vibrans ATCC 50519
AGAGAGAGAGAGAGAGAGAGAGAGAGAGAGAGAGAGAGAGAGAGAGAGAGATTATTAAAAGGAAGAAAGTGACAGAGAGTGTGAGAGAATCAAAGTGATAGAGAGAGTCGGAAATTAACATTCCTCCCGTTTTGGTCAGATCATTTTGGGGACTGGACATGACATGCGGGTGGACTGGTGGGCTGTCGGAGTGGTTACGTTTGAGATGCTTATTGGCGTGCCTCCCTTTTATGATGGAAATCTACAGGTGAGTATATATTATATTGTTTGTGAGTGTGTGGAACTGAACATTTTCTTTAGGCGACTTTTGAGAACATTTTGGCGCGAAAGATAGATTGGCCCGATGAACTATCGCCGCTTGCACGGGACTTTATTGACAAGCTACTTACAGTGGACTCTGAAAAGAGACTGGGCAGGTAAAAAGTAATTGTGTGGGTGCGCTCATCTTTCTCTCCCTCCCTTTATCTGTGTTGACTTTTTTTTCTGATCATTTTATTTTTATTGTGTGTGTAAGTAGTATGGGCGCTGCTGAGGTCAAGGCTCACCCGTGGCTGGCTGACATTGACTGGGCCAATCTGGCGACACAACAGCCGCTCTTTGTGCCTGCTGTTGAGGACGATGCTGACACTGCCAATTTTCAGGACACGGAGAGTGCAATTGTATGAATAAGAAAGAAAATGGAACGAATTCTAATGGATATATGTTTGTGTTATAGGAGGGAATGGGAGCAGGCGAAGATGATGGAGATGAGATGACAGAGGAGCAGACGAAAATGTTGCACGATCCAGAAGGGTATGCATGCATGACAAACGAAGAATGCAGTCGCAGAGAAAAAGTGGATTGTGTGCTGATATTATTGCATTGTGTGTGTCTGTGTGTGTGTGTGTGTCTGGTTTTTAGGTTTGGGAATTTCTCGTTTAAAAATCATTCATTGCTGGATTTGGAAAACAAGGCGGCAGCAGCAGCAACGAGTGAGACACAGTCAAAGCCAAGCAAAGAAGTGGTACGCTTTAGCGCTCTCTTTTTTTCTGTTTCTTTTTCTTTTCTGTTTCTTTTTCTTTCTCTTTCTCTCTCTTTCTCTTTCTCTTTCTCTCTCTCTCTCTCTCTCTCTCTCTCTCTCTCTCTCTCTCTCTCTCTCTCTCTCTCTCTGATCGTCCTGTTTGTATTTACTGAATTGTTTTATTGTTTGTTTGTCTTTGGTCTCTTTTTTTCACTGCGTTAGGTTGTGAAGCCGAAGAAGAAGGGAAAGAGGAAGAAGGAAGAGAAGGAGATGAAAATTGATGTGCCAATGAGGTGTCTTATGGCTGAGGTACTATCGCACACACACACAAAGAAAGACAAACACGCACATGCCACTGACACACACTGATAGGATAATCCTGTGACACAACGGATTGCGGAAGGGCTGATTAAGCAGATGGGGATTGAGCTTGAGCAAGCGTACAATGGTCTTGAAGCGGTTGAGAAGGCGTCCAAGACGCGGTTTGATTTGATTTTCATGGACATTATGATGCCCGTCATGATGGGCACAGACGCGACCACCAAGATACGTGAAGGGGACGGGCCCAACAAGAAGACGCCCATTGTTGCCTTTACCGCCATTGGGGACTCCAAGGAGGTCTGTCAGCACAACGGCTTTGATGATTTGCTCGTGAAGCCCTTTACCAAGGCCGAGTTATATAAGGTCGTGTTAGAGCACACTCCGAAAATCTAAAAAAGTAGTATTCTAATGCACTATAGTAACAATTTTAATATTACAATTATTGTTACTCTAATAAATGAATTCAAGCTTTTATTGTTGTGACGAGTATTATACATTATAGCCTCATGACCAACGGGTTGTATCTCTTGAGTCTGTTGACTGTTGAGTGGCGAGCAATCCGTCGCCTAGTAAGATCACATTAGTCATTGCATTTTTCTTTGCACTGTTTTTTGACCGATTTTTATTTTCGACTTTTTTTTTAAGGACTTTCGCAAGAGGGTGATTTTTTTTCCTCCGAGTTCGTGTGATGATCAGGTAGAGTAAAATCAGTAAATGAGTGAAGGACTCAAGGACCAAGGTACTTCACTGACTTTCCCAGAACAATATCAGCGAATTCGGTGAAAACTAAAACTGACTGTGAAACAGATGATTAATTAATTTTTTATATTATTTCTGTTTAATTATTTTTTTTGGTTTTCTCCCTTCCCCCATTCACACGAGAGGCTTTCTTGCCGTGTGCCTGCCATCCACCCCCTCACTTCCCCCTCTCGTGCACCGCCAGCCGACGCAGTCTCATGGGGCGCGTTGTTTTCCTCTGCGCTCTCCTCTGCCTCTTCGGTCTCCCGCAAGTTCGCGCGTCATCGTGCACGCCGCTTCCAGTGCCGGGTGGCGCATCGATCACCAGGGACACACACATCGCAGCAGTCACCGTGCCCACCACCCAGCTCGTGGTCGTTTTCTTTACGGTATGTTAGATCGGACAGAGTTTGACGTAAAAAAGAAAAAAAAAAATATTGGAAATCTATAACGATCGCGCTTGCTTCCGCCGCGCCGCACACATCCTGTGACGATGTGGACAACAACGAATCGCGACTGATACCGTCTCATTTGGGTTTCGCTGAGGCGTGGTGTGCGTTTTGGTTTCGTTCTGCTGATGTTGTCATCTTCACACCTTCTTGCAGACGCCGGAGCTCAAGGCATACGCATGCAATGTTGACGATACAGACGGGTCCACCTGTACCGTGCACGATATCGACAGTCTGGTCGGCGAAAATGGCTCCGCGTTGGGGTCACTCTCGGCAGTTGTGACGTCAACTTCCATCGTGGTCGTCGCTGAGAACATGGATCTGTACAGCCGCCCCGTCTTTTTCACCTGTCAGCATGACTTGAGTGCATGTATGTATATCAGTGGGAAATCGGCGCTGTACAGCGCGGGACAGGGAATGGTGAGTGTAATCTGTGACGTCTTTCTTCTGCCGCCTCTCCTCACCGCCTTCTCGTCTGCCTAGTCTCCCCGCATGGTCACCAGCGGCCAGGATCTCTTCATAGTGTCTGGTTTAGATGCAGCGGGACCCCTCCTGACGCGTTGTGATACCTTACTTGTCGCGTGCACTGTGGTGCGACTGGACCACAACTACCCCTGGATTGTCTGGTCGCACACGGACGGTTACGACATTACGCTCGACACCAGGCGCGACGATGTGGTCATTGTTGGTCGCGACACGACCCACGCGAACGAGTCGAGTGTCATTCGCTGTAAAATGTCACTGACGCACAGCTCAGACTGTGAGTCGAGTGTCACCGTCGCCAGCGTCGGCGGTGCACCTCCCAACCCCACCAACACGGGCTTCCTCTCACGCGTCAACTTTCAAGACGAGAAGAAGCGCATTGTAGTGTCATCACTGGACGCAAGCACCCCCAGCGCACCTGTGTTGACCATCTCTCTGTGTGACGACACCATGGACTGGTGCTTCGTACTACAGCCTGACAACACACCACGCTACTTTTCGAATTACTCCACGGCGCTCCTGGACGATATTGGTCGATTCTTTGCCTTTGGGCGACAGAGCACTGGTTCATCGGCACTGGTTCAACTCACCTGCTCATCTCCTCAGCAAGGGTGCCACTACACTGAGAACCCCAACTTGGAGGTGAGCGACGCGCACGCACCTGTCCTCGCCTGGCACGACTCCACCCTCTTTGTCTCCTTCCTTGACGCGAGCGACTCAAATATTGAACTTGTCCGCTGCCCTGCACTCGCGTGTATCTCCAACCCGTGCCAAAATGGCGCGTCGTGCTCGAGCACCATCGACGGCACTGAAACGTGTGCGTGTGTCGAAGGGTACACGGGCGTCCACTGCGACACCCTCATCGACGTATGCGCCTCGTCGCCTTGCCTCAACGGCGGCTCGTGCACACAAAACGTAACTACGTTTGCCTGTGACTGCATCCTTGGCTTCAGTGGCTATGTGTGCTCCACCAATGTGACCCTGCTCGCCTCCACTACCACCTTCCTGCGCTCTGTCAACTCCACCACCCTCCTCTCCAGCGCGCTCTACTCCTCGGCCATGGACGCCTCCATGGATTCCGTCATGGACCTCGCTATCGACGACGCCTGGAAGACCGACTCGGACGAGACCACCGAGAGTACCCTCAAGACGATGAGTGACACTCTCCTCTCCGTCATGCGCTACGCCCTCCTCACCTCTTCCCGTGTCAACAACACCGAAATTTCTACACCCTCAGACACAGACACGGCGTTGCTGACCCAGGCCAAGCGACTCGCTCAGAACACCTTCCTCACCGTGAGCCACGTGCTCAAGCCACAGAACATGCGCATTGTCACAAAGGTCAACCAGGGCTCGCGTCTTGCCTATGCCAATGAGTGCTCTCTGCGCGTCCTTAGCGTCGTCGAGGCGTGCAACAACGTCTCCAGCTTGACTGCCGGCACACTCTCCGCCACCGTTTCCCGCATTAGCTCCGCCACCAACCTTACAGGATTATGGCGCTCGCGGAGCTCCTCTCAAGCTTTTGTCAGTGTCCCGTCCTCATTTGGCGCTGAAGCGGGCTTGGCCACGCGCAACCAGTGCGATCTTTCAGTTGAGACGGCCCTCTACGAGACTTCCCCGTTCCCCATTGTCGCTGCTGATGCACTACACACGCCTCTCTCGGTTGCATCGCCTGTGCTTTCCTTCGCTATCAACAGCGACTCGCCCATTGAAAACCTGAGCGATGCCGCGAGTGTCCTCATTACTCTTCCCATCAGCAGCATCAGCAGCGCCACCACAGGCACTCCTCAGTGCTACTTCTGGTCCTACCGTCTCCAAGGCTGGTCTCGCGACGGCTGCGTCAAGACAGCCGAGACTCCCACATCTATCACGTGCCGCTGTAGTCATCTCACCAACTTCGCCGTGCTTTTTGACCCAACCTCGTCTCTCGACGCCTCATCGAGTGTTTACCGTGCCACCGAAGTGCTCAGCTGGATCTCGTGCATTGTCTCGTCGCTGGGCTGTCTCGGCTTTCTCATTATGTACTCGGTGCTTCCGCAACTGCGCAGCTTCTCTGTTGTCTTCACCATGCACTTGTGCGTCGCCCTCATTGGCGTCAACATCCTTGTCGTTGCCGCACTCGAACAGACCGCTATCCCTCTCCTCTGTCGCTCCCTCAAGCTCGTTCTCTACTACTTTCTTGTCGCTGCCTTCTTGTGGATGCTCACCATTGCCGTGTACATCTACCGCACACTCGAGCGGGTACCAAAGGAGACGCGCACGCAACGACGCACCATTGTCCTGCTTGTGTGGGTGCTTTCGCTTGTCCCGCCGATCATTGTCGCTGTCATTGACACGGTCATTGGCGACACGACCAGCTCGACCATTTGTTGGTTTGGCACGCAGACGTCGCTTCTTGCCGCCTTTGTCATTCCCTTGGGCGTCATTCTATTGTTCAATGTGATCATTCTCGCGCTCAGTCTGCGCATCTTCTACCAGTCCTTCCGCGCACGCACCTCTGCGTCCCTGTCGCGTCGTCGCCAGATTCTCATGCACATTCGAGTGGGCGCACTTCTCGCTGTGACAGTGGGCGCTACATGGGTTGCAGCGTACGTCGCACTGGCTGCCGACGTTGCTGCGCTCTGGCTGCTCTTCACCATTCTCAATGGCTGTCAGGGCGTTGTCATCTTTGCCGCGTACTGTTTGCCGAAGCGTGTCCGTCGCGAGTTCCGTCTCGTCTATGCATCGTGGCGCAGCGAACGCGACTCGCAGCGCTCCAAGTCCAGTGGACACCATCAAGACGAGAAGCACGGGAAGCAGAAGAGCAAGGAGCAGCAGAAGAAGGACCATACTAAGAGCAAGAGCAAGAGCAAGAGCAAGAGCAAGACGTCCGAGACCACAAGCGACAACCACCGTGGCTCGCCAGTGGCCCTGCGTGGTGCTGAGGCCCGCTGCCCCAGTTCGCCTCCCGCTGCGCATGTGGGAGGTCGTGTCTTTGGTGACCCTTCCTTGTCCGTTGTTGTGGCGAGTGGTGCTGGCACACCGCCCCGCTCTCCGTCGGCTACGCAACAGCAGCAGCAAGAACAGCTGCAACGTAAGTTCGTGTCGTTTTCACGTCCACCTTTGAGCGGTGCGTTTGACCAACCGGCGACTATGGCACAGTCTGAGTGGATGACTCACTCGCATGCAGTACGCGCAAGTGAGATGTTGGGCGAGGGGATGGGTCAAGGCGGAGGTGGAGGCGTCATTGAAGACCACGATACGGCGAGCGAATGTGCGTCCGAGTGGATGACGCAGAGCATGACCTCTGCGGCGTCTCATCACACCGCCACCAAGGCAAGTCCCAGTGCGAGTGCGGGACGCAAGTCGCGTCTCACCAGCTACATCACTCCCAACAACTGCGATGCGGATATTTTCGAGCTTTCCGCGATTGGTGAGGCGCCGCAAGTGTCACGGTCACGTTGGTCCCCGCCCGTCTCCACCTACGAGCACAACCCGACCGAATGGGTCTCGATGAGCGACGACGACCTTGCCTCGCTGCAGCTCGAGCCCCTTATGAGCACCGCCTCCCCCTTATCCTCTCCGCATCTCACTCGCGCCCCCCCTTCTCGCGAGTCCTCCACCCACAGCAACTCCATTGCCGCCCAGCTCGTCCGCCTTCGCCCCACGGATCTCCTTAGCTTGTCTAGTACTACTCCAACCGTCATCTGTGCTTTGGAAGAACCCGAGGCCGAGTGGTACTCTAGCGAGTTCTTCTGAGATTGTATACTTCTCTCTCAACTTTTAACTGTTTTTTGTTGTTCTTGTAACATAATATTATTATTAAGCCGTTCATCATTAAAATACACGAACATCAGTCATTCTGCGCCATACTTCAAATTTTTTTTTTTTGTAAATTTCGGTTGAGTTGATTCACGCTTCATTTTTTTCTTCGATAAATGGGAGAGAGAGAGAGACAGAGAGGGACAAAAACGTTACTCCTGGACGGACGCAGCGAGCTCAGCGGCCTTCTCGACGGCCTCCTCAATGCCGCCAATCATGTAGAAGGCGTTGTCGGGGAGGTGGTCCATCTCGCCTGCCGCAATCATCTTGAAGCCCTATGTTGTGAAAATGAAGGATGAGTCACGGGAAACACATTTGTGTGTGTGTGTGTGTGTGCGTGCGTGCGTGTTTGCTATTGAGGTACCTTGATGGTGTCTTCGAGGGCGACGAGCTTGCCTGGCTTGTTGGTGAAGACCTCTGCGACCTGGAAGGGCTGCGAGAGGAAGCGCTGGATCTTACGGGCACGCGCGACGGTGAGCTTGTCTTCCTCGCTGAGCTCGTCCATTCCCAGAATGGCAATGATATCCTGGAGACCCTTGTAGTCCTGGAGGATCTTCTGGACGTTACGCGCGACGGCGTAGTGCTCGTCACCGATGATGTGCGGGTTGAGGATGCGCGACGACGAGTCGAGGGGGTCGACGGCCGGGTAGATACCGATTTCAGCAATGGAGCGGCTCAAAACGGTGGTGGCGTCAAGATGGGCAAATGTGGTGGCCGGAGCGGGATCTGTGAGATCGTCGGCGGGAACGTAAATGGCCTGGACGGACGTAATGGAGCCGTTTTGGGTGGTGGTGATACGCTCCTGCATGGCACCCATATCGGTGGCAAGAGTGGGCTGGTAGCCGACAGCGGACGGAATACGACCGAGAAGCGCCGACACCTCTGAACCGGCCTGGGTGAAGCGGAAGATGTTGTCAATGAAGAGCAGCACATCCTGGTTCTCGGCGTCACGGAAGTACTCGGCGATGGTGAGAGCCGTGAGGGCGACGCGAGCACGCGCACCCGGCGGCTCGTTCATCTGACCGTAGACAAGGGCCACCTTGGAGCCGGGCTTGTCGGGGTAGGTTGTGCCGTCCTTGAGGTTGAGGTTGATGACACCCGACTCAATCATCTCGTGGTAGAGATCGTTGCCTTCGCGTGTGCGCTCGCCCACGCCGGCAAACACGGAGTAGCCACCGTGCGCCTTGGCGACGTTGTTGATGAGCTCCTGAATGAGCACAGTCTTGCCGACACCCGCACCGCCGAACAGACCAATCTTACCACCCTTGGCGTAGGGAGCGAGCAAGTCGACAACCTTGATGCCAGTCACGAGAATCTGCTGTTCCGTGCTCATCTGCACAAAGTCGGGCGCCTCGACGTGAATGGGGTTGCGGTACTTTGAGTTGACGGGACCGCGCTCGTCGATGGGCTCGCCAATGACGTTGATGATGCGGCCAAGCGTCTCTGCGCCGACAGGCACAGTGATGGGCGAGCCAAGGTCCACGACCTTCTGGCCGCGCGTGAGTCCCTCGGTACCGTCCATAGCAATGGTGCGCACAGTGTTCTCACCGAGATGCTGCGACACCTCCAGGACAAGGCGGCTTCCGTCACGCGGAACCTAAGGCGAAGACAGGGATTAGAAAAACTTTTTTTTTTTCATTCTAAATTCTAATCATTGTACCTCAAGCGCGTTGAGAATGGGAGGCAGTTCGTTATCAAACTGGACATCGACAACAGCACCAATGACAGAGACGACACGTCCATTGTTGTTGGCAGCCGTGGCCATGCTCCGTTCTGTTGAAGACGATAGAAAACGACAAAATGTTGAGTTTTTTTATATATATAATATATTATTGATGAAGACATTTTAACAACCATCATAAATGATGGAAAGTGATGCGACACGAGGAGGGGGCGAGAAAAGGAAAATGACAAAGCGAAAAGGAGAAAACAAGAAAAATGAAAATGACAAATGATTCCCAAGAAACACACTGGGGGCAGAATCAAGCCAGGCGGGTGGACGAGATCCATCGGATGGTACGATGGGACGATGCGAGGGCATGGAGAGGGCGGGCTAGCAAGGGGAACGGGTTGAAAGCGCGACGACACGTTCCTTTGCGTTTTTGGCGACTTGCCAGCGGTTGAGCGAAGGGGTTTTGGAGCGTACACTGTTCGCATAGAACCCATGTAGGCAGTGGTGGATCGAAAATGCTCGATGGAGGCCATAAAGTAACGCTTTTTTCGAAATGAATCGAACGAGCGAGAGAGCAAAAAAAAAAAAAAAAAAAAAAAAAAAAAAAAAAAAAAGTAATATTATTATTATAATTATGATTAATACGTTTGAGTGTTTGATACACATACCCTTGAGCGCAAGCATACGATCAAAGCTAAACTTGTAGTCTTGCGTGCGTGTGTTGGACAAGTCGGCATACTTGACGGCGCCGTACGCCACCGACTCCATGGCCAAGCGGTGCGCCTCGTCGCTCAGTCCCTGGTCGCCGCTATCTCGGCTCGCCTCGTCTGCACGATTCAACGCCTCGTCCAGCAGATCCACCAGACGCACGGTGTCGCCCGAGCGCGTTTTGAATTTCTATAAAGATAATTCAAATGATCCCTCTTCACCTCCCTCTGTTTGTCTACCTTTGAATCTTCACCGAGCACCACACCAAACGCAACATGGTCAACGCGCGTCTTGTCTGCGCTGTAGTAGCCCGCACGACGAGCACACTTGAACACATTCTCAAAGTGCAACGACTGACCCTACACCACCCAACAAAAATGCAAAACACATTCTTAGTCATGTGATGTCAGTCAATCGTTCCCCTTTCCTACCGAGTCGACAACGTAGATGAGCCAGTCGGCCTTGTCCTCCTCTAGCCGGTACTTGAGTGCCGCCATGTCACTTGTGTCGTACGTGAATCCGCCATCCGTCTTCACCACAGTCAATGGCACGCCTACGCCACAACAGTCCTCGTCTCAGGCAAACCAACTCCAGCAATGTTGTAACTATCATCATCTCACCTTCGTGCTTCTCGTCAGTAAACATGAGATACCTTCCCTCCTCCAACTCCAGCAGACCCTTCTTCTTGAGGTCCTCCACCACGCAGCCCATCTGGCTCTGGTAGAAGCTCTCACCGCGCTCCGTCAGCGTCACCTCCAGTCGCTGGTAGATTTTCATAAACTCGGCGCGGCTCACGTCGCAGATGAGCGTCCAGCCTTTACGCGTCTTGGCGTCGCCCGCCTGCAGCTGCACGACCCGCTCGTAAGCCCGCTTCTTAAAGTCGGGCTCCTCGTCAAACCGCCTAACAGGGACAAAGTCAGTGGATTGTGCTGTGTCGATTCTGTAGACCAAACACTCGTAGACACTGATTGAGATGAAATCGCGATCGATTCGTTTGAGGGATTCGCTTGCAATTTAAGAAACACCCTCCTTTCCAGTTTGAATGTAGTAATGAAAGTGATTTTCAGTTTTTCACACACACGCAGAGTGCCCCCAAAATTAATTAAGAAATTGATACAATAATAATTTAATAGAATAAAAATAAACGAGAGCTAAAATAATAATAAAAATTATATTAGACGAAAATAACTTACGTTTTGGATTGCTTGTAAAAAGCCTGAAGATCACCAATGGGAGGAGAGACAGTGTCGTAGTTAGGGAACTTATCCTACACACACACGGGTAAGTCACACAGAAAAACATACGGAGAGAGAGAGAGAGAGAGAGAGAGAGAGAGAGAGAGAGAGAGAGAGAGAGAGAGAGAGAGAGAGAGAGAGAGAGAGAGAGAGAGAGAGAGAGAGAGAGAGAGAGA
>CALSCP010002221.1:15940-30324 GCA_943704425.1 Ministeria vibrans ATCC 50519
GGGGGGGGGAGGGGGGGAAGAAGAAAAGGTCAGAGGGAGGGAGTTGCAAGGAGAGTGGCTTCGTACTCGACTGCTGCTGGAACTCTGATGGCCACCGCTGCGGCTGCCACCGCCGCTTTGGTACGAATATGTCGTTGTCGTCTGTGTGCAAAAACAGAAGAATTGTTATTATTATTATCAGAAGGAAGATATAGACGCAAGCCGAGGCAGCACAAATGCGATCAAAGAAAACAAAGTGAACCCATGTGCTTGCGACATTGGTTTAAAGAAAGCGCTGCATTGCGCATGGCGCGCAGTTTGATGCTTTTTTTTCCTGAAAATGTTCTCTCCATAGCAACCAGTGGAAAAAGCCGCTGAGACTCAAGCTGATTGTGCAAGATGTGCAGAAAAAAGTGATGTAGGAGACCAACTGAATGTGTTGGAACGGAGATCAAGCGGAATAGAGGAAGTGCAAAAGCGCTTTGTGAGTGAAGGGGGTTTTTACTTGGTTGCCATGGAGAAAAGTGAGAAAAAAAAACGTGCAGGAGAACTCTTAGCAGACAAACAAGAGCGAGTAGTGCAATGTGCATTGAGGGATGTCTATTGAATGGTGGAGGGGCCCTTGATTTTGAGGGATTGGAGAGTGGACGAGGAAGGTGAAAGGAAGGTGTAAAAATGCCCATGTTCATATTTAGCCGGGATGGGTGTGATGCTATACCTTCTTGGATGACATGCCTTTTTGTGTGTATCGATGAGGTTGAGACAACAAGCAATAAGACTGGTCGGTTGAAATTTTTTTACTGATAATTGGGAACTTAATTAAAAGAGTTTGATAAGAAAAAAAAACCCACTTCCGTCTTCAGCATTGCGACTTGGGTCCTGGAGGCTGGAAGACAAAACCAACCTTTGTGTGATCGTTCTATATTGCTGACTTTGCAGTCGATCAATCTCTTTTCACAGTTGAGATAAATAATTCGCGTTGCTATGTCAACCGATTCCCAAAGACGCTACACCCCTCGCGTTCTTCTTCACAACTGGTTTGAAGACCGTCAATGGAACGAGGCAAATCGTGGTGCCGATCGGCCATTTCGCACGGTATAGACAATGGAGAAAGTGAAAGAGAATCCCTAAAATGGAATGTGCAAATTCTGTGCAAATACTCGCAGACAACCAGCGGTAGACACAGCCTCTCCGGCCTACACGACGACTTTTGGCACAAGCGGGCGAGTCTGCGAGAGGCCAAAGAATTGCGCAATCGACGGTGTGACTGAATTGGAGTGTGTTGAACGAAACCACAACTTTTGACACTAATTCATCATCTCTCTTGGGATCTGCTTGTCTCGACCAGACTGAGTCTTCCCGAGCAAACGACGACTCTTGGCGTGGGCGCTGAGCGAGATTGGTTGGTGTCGCATGCGCACGAGACATACACCCCCCCTGCACGACACGCGTACTCGCAGCGAGAGCACGGCTACGTCAAGGCACCTGTGAGTGCGTCCGAGCCGGTGCGACATCGGCCGTGCACCGTGTCCTCCTTTGATCGACTACCCCCACCGTCGGTATGGATATGCGAAGCGCATGATAGGAGTTTACATTGGGCGTGTCCTCACATTTTGAGTTGCAGGACTGCTATTCGTACAAGAATGGCGCAACGGGATTCTACGGCACAGCAACGCGATATGCCTACGAGGCGTATCGTCCCGACACGAGTGGATCGTGGAAAAAAACACAGACTCGTTTTAACACCATTGGCGAGTCGTGGAAAGGACATGGTGGGGTTTGATTGACTTTTGAAGCAAATCTGTCAGAGTTGAACTTTGAATAAAAAAATTACTTTTTTTTATCTCTGTCGTCATTTTTCCAGCTATCTGGGAGATTTGAAACCTTGAAATTCTACACCCTACTACATAAGCACAGCGCCCGTTGTACCCCCCTTTTTTTTCTCTATGCGTGTTCTTGCGACAACCGCCACTCTCGACGAAAACCAGCGCTTCCTGGTCTGCGGCCTCGCTCTGTGCCTCCTGCCACCCGCCCCCAACCTCACCGGGAAGCGCCTGAACGACTTCCTGGCCACGGTCGCGGACGATGACGAGGAGGTGACGGCTGCCGACGGTGAAGTTGCGATCAAGCGTGAACTTCGTCTGCTGCACAAGCTCAAGGAGCAGGCGCCGTCGATGAGCGAAGAAGACTGGTCCACTACGTTTGCACAGTTGATTCTGGTCCATCTGCGCATGGCTAGCGAATCCAAAGCGCGTCCCTTGTTGATTTTTTTGACGGATGACTTGGACAACCGCGAAAAAATCATCGAAAGTTTTGCGGCGCGCATTCTCATCGACGGGCCCGAAGTACCCTACCATTTGCTGCAGGATCTCATCTTCCTCTCGTTGCGCACCGGCTGCTACGATGCGCGCGCGCGTACTCTCCTGCGGCGGCTCTGCCAGGCATTCAATCTTCCCTTTCTCATTGCGCAGGTACACACTCGTTACACATAATTGTGTGTGTGTGAAACACTTGGGGTATTTTTTAGGCGGCGGAAGAGAACGCAATTGAAAGCATTATTGAGCAGTCGCAAGAATCGGATGAGCAGCGAGACGAGCGCCTTGCCAAGGAGAAGAGGGCCAAGCACAAGCGATGGGCACTCTACACGTTGGGCGCAGGTGCGAAACAAAATTGCGTTTGTGTGTGTGTATGTATATAATTATATATATACATGTATATGTGTGTGTGTGTGCTAACACAGGAGTGTTTAGTGGCCGGTGGCACAGTCATAGGACTCACAGCGGGCTTGGCGGCACCTGCGATTGCTGCCGGTAAGGATGTGGCAAGTGAAGCGATACCTTGCTGAATTCAATGACTGTGTTGGTACAGGAGCGGGAGTCGTGCTGGGCTCGTCATCTGGTGCGTTTTTGGCAACCACTGGCGGAGTTGCACTGATTTCGACAATTTTTGGCACTACCGGAGCCTCATTGACTTCGTATGCGTTACACAAGCGAGTTGGTGACTTGAAGGAATTCCGGTTTGTGGCGGTGAGTATGAAAAAGTGCTCAAGGCAGCGTTGATTCTGATGCTGATTCTGTGTGTGTTTGTATATATATATATGTGTGTGTAGGTTCGAGCGGAAGAGAGAGGAATGGACGTGGTGATTGGAGTGAACGGATGGATCAAACGGAAGAAAATTGAGACGGAGGAAGAGCAGAAGATGGTCAAGGCGCTGGAAGAAGCCGCTCGGAAGGCGGAGAAGGAGCAGAAGAAGGATCAGCCTATTGAAGCAGTGGCGTTTGATGCGGACAGCTTTAGCGACAGTGCGAAAGCTGCTGCCGTTGCTGCCGTTGCTGTTGATGCTGGTAACCCACAAGCAGAGAGTGAGGCGGTGGCTGTGCCAACCGATGTGCCAGTTGAAAGCAAGGGCGCAGTGCCAACCGAATCGAAGACGCAAGGTTCGTTGAGCGTGTTGTGTTGTGTGTATGTCTTTGTGTGGTTAGTGTATATGTGCTTTGTGTATGGTGTTCTTCCTGTTGGGTGTGTGTGTGCACGTGCCTGTAGCTGTGCTTTTGACTTTTTTTTGTTTGTGATTGTGTGTCTGCGATTTGTCTCTGACATGCGAGGGTTTGTTTACTCACAGCGAAGAAGAGAAAGACACTGGAGAGAGAAGAAGCAGATGACGAGCTTGTGCGACGCGTCTGGAACCACTCTGCGACACTCGAACGGCTGACGAACAGTGGCGAAGTGTTCACGATTGTGTACGACAGTGACTTGATGAGCAAGATTGGAACAGCGTTCTACATGCTTGTTGGCAATGCAGCGTTGAGTCAGGCGGCATCCAAGGCGCTTGCGGCGACTGCACTGTCGGGATTGCTCACGGCCATTGCTTGGCCACTCACGCTCATCGGACTGTCACCCATCATTGATAACGTAAGATTGACAATGGTAGTGTGAGAGTAAAAATTTCGAGTGTGGTGAGTGTGTGAGGTGATTGGGTAGGATACGATTTGTGTGGGAGTGAGCGTGAGAGCGACCGTACCAGTTCTTGTCTTACCTCCCTTCTCGATTCTACCTCTTTTTTGTTTGTCGGCTTAGACCTGGTCCAATGCTCTGTCTCGGGCGGACCATGCTGGACGAGCACTTGCGAATGTGCTGTTGACACGGGTGCAAGGCCATCGCCCGGTGACATTGGTTGGCTATGGGTTGGGTGCGCGTGCGGTGTTTGCATGTTTGTTGGAGATGCAGTCGCGATCGCGGAACAGTGGCATTGTCGAGCGTGTGGTGTTGATGGGATGTCCTGTTGTGCTTGATCAGAAGCAGTGGGAGCGTGCGAGTCGTGTGGTAGCTGGGCAATTTGTGAATGCGTACAGTGAAAAGGACTGGCTGTGTCGCTTTGCGTTTCGCACGGTGCTCTTGACACGTTCGATTGCGGGGTTGTCACCTGCACCGACTGTCAACGGACGCATTGTCAATGTAAATGTGACGGACATTGTCAAGGGACATTTGCAGTATGAGCCTATGGTGGATGCGGTGCTGGAGCGGTGTGGGTTTGTCCTGCAGAATGAGTCGAGGGGTGCGAAGAAGGGGGAAGAGGAGAGTGCCACGGAGGGGCACACTGAGACGGAGAAGGAGAAGGGTGAGACCGAAACGACTGAAACTGAGGAGGACAGTCAAACCGAGAAGGGCGAGACCAAAACGACTGGAACTGAGGAGGACAGTCAAACCGAGAAGGGTGAGACCGAAACGACTGGAACTGAGGAGGACAGTCAAACCGAAAAGGGCGAGACCGAAACGACTGGAACTGAGGAGGACAGTCAAACCGAGAAGGATGAGATCGAAACGACTGAAACTGAGGAGAAGAGTACGACTGAGAGCGACGAGTAAAAATAAAAACAAAAAAGGCTTTAAAGTTGCTTGATGCACTGCTCAAGGGCTGAGGCGATCTTGAGCACCGTATGGTCATCGCCTTTGCGCCCGACAATCATCAGTCCGACATCAGGGTGTGACTTGGGGCAAAGCGGCACAGTGCACGCGGGATGACCAGTGACGTTGAACGGCGCTGTGTTATCAATCATGTTGAGAGCACTTCCAAAGTAGGTCGCACTGCTAGTCGTTGCATCAGTGGCGGAGGGGATGGGAGTGGCAAAGTTAGGCGTGGTCGGCATCAGAAGTACAGTGTGTATCTCGAGTGCAGTGTCATATGCGCTGGTCAATGTACGCGCCAGATTCTGCCCTTTCGCGTAGAACATGTTACCATAGTGACGTTGGAGCCAATCACCGAAGAGCGAGAAGACCTGGTTGGTCTTGCTCATGGTGGTCACGCGGGCTTCGTTGCTCACGCCACTGTGCATGGCACTTACGAGACCCGTCACGTAGGCCCCTAAAAGCAAGACAAGCAAAAAGTTAAAGTTTGGCGTAGGCTGCTAGGGGTTGTACCCTTCGCGCCCGTGGGCTGCCCTCCTGCGCGCATTTGGGTCTGAAAGGCACCTGGTAGACCAATGGCAGTCCAAATATGTGTTCCGTCAGCATGAGCGGGCACAGAGGTCTCACTGAACGACACCCCGTGCAATTGTGAGAGTGTACGATGCACTAACTCACTCACAGGAGCTTCTTTGAACCCTTCCTGTGATCGTCAATGTTTTCAGTTGTCCAAAACATTCTCTCTCACTTACTTTGAGAGTGGCGCACTTGACCTCCTTCAACAGCGCAAGTGCCTCCGCATGAGACGTACAGAGCCCCTCAGAGTACGCAGGGACAGCACTGCGCTCCACTGCGTTCTCACCCTGGCGTCCCCCGTCCAACCCGTCTCGCCCCGCCATCACCTGCAGCATCAGTGCAGCATCATGCACTGTTTTCGCTAAAGAAAAAACAAGACAAGTTATTCGAGTGTGAGTGGTCTTTGTGAGAGTGTAAATGTACCGATCGGGCCAGCATGGTCAATCGTGGGCTCAATTGCGAAGATGCCTGTGTACGGTACAAGACCCCACGTAGGCTTGTGCGCCACCAGACCATTCCATGCGCCGGGGATTCGGATGCTGCCTCCTTGGTCGCATGCCACACCCAAGTCAGCGTAGCCCAGTGCACTGTATGAAAAAGATAGAGAGCGAGAGAGAAAATCAGAGAGACACCCGTGAGACAAGACGTACACCAAAGTTGCACTTCCACTGGAACTGCCACCAGCCTGACGGCCGGGCAAGCGGGCGTTCAATGTGGGTCCAGAGGCACAGGTAAAAGAGCCACCGCTCAGACAGAGGTCTTCACAACTGCTTTTGCCGACAATCCGTGCGCCCGCCTAGCAGACACAATACTTTGACTAATGTTTGCATATCCGGTGTTGTTACGTCAAGCAGTCTTGTGACGACCGTAGCGTCCTCTCGAGCAGTGTAGCCATCCAGCATAGACGAGCCGTTGCGCAGTGGGAGTCCCGCAATAGCGACATTATCCTGAAACACAAAACGACATAAACTGGTGTGTCTCTCTATACTTTGTTTCTCTCTCTCTATCACTTTGTTTCTCTCTCTCTCTATCACTTTGTTTCTCTCTCTCTCTATCACTTTGTTTCTCTCTCTCTCTATCACTTTGTTTCTCTCTCTCTATCACTTTGTTTCTCTCTCTCTATCACTTTGTTTCTCTTTCTCTATCACTTTGTTTCACTCTCTCTATCACTTTGTTTCACTCTCTCTATCACTTTGTTTCACTCTCTCTATCACTTTGTTTCTCTCTCTCTCTATCACTTTGTTTCTCTCTCTCTATCACTTTGTTTCTCTTTCTCTATCACTTTGTTTCACTCTCTCTATCACTTTGTTTCACTCTCTCTATCACTTTGTTTCACTCTCTCTATCACTTTGTTTCTCTCTCTCTATCACTTTGTTTCTCTTTCTCTATCACTTTGTTTCACTCTCTCTATCACTTTGTTTCACTCTCTCTATCACTTTGTTTCTCTCTNNNNACTCTCTCTATCACTTTGTTTCACTCTCTCTATCACTTTGTTTCTCTTTCTCTATCACTTTGTTTCACTCTCTCTATCACTTTGTTTCACTCTCTCTATCACTTTGTTTCTCTCTCTCTATCACTTTGTTTCTCTCTCTATCACTTTGTTTCTCTCTCTATCACTTTGTTTCTCTCTCTCTGTCTCTCTGTCTCTCTGTCTCTCTCTCTTCACCTTGACGACGACAGTTTTTCCTGCCAAAAGGCCCTCATCAGCGCCTTTAATGTCACAGTGCCACGCCCAGCCAATCTAAGTCGACGAAGAAGAGAGGAGAGTTGAAGTTTCACAAGAGACACAACAACAACAACAACAACAACAACAAAAATTAGATTGTATCACTCACCTGAGCGTCTTTATCGCTCGTCGGTGCGTGTCCAGGGAGACGAGGATACCTCGTTTCCAGGAGAGGCTCCGGCATGCGATTCACAAGCTCGAGAGAGTGGAAAAAGGCGGCAGAGCCTTCAAGGAGAAATTGCAGATCGTCGTCGCTTGCATGAACTCCTTGCTCCTTGGCGAGCACCCGCAGGTCTTCAATCGTTGGTTTGGCGACAGTGGTGGCGCGGTACATAAAGGAATAAAAAAGTATTAAGTGAATTAATTTTTAATTTTTTAGTCATATTTACAAAATGTCCAAACTCCAAAGAGAATTCACTCAGAGTTAAATCCATACACACACGCGCACACACACTGAGTGAGTGAGTGAGTGACACACACAGCACACTGCTAGTCTGATAGTGGTCATTAGTTGATATGTCAAACATACATTTTACACTAATTTATCCATTCTAACTATTATTATAACGTCAATTTCGTACATTTCATATTCAATATCATTCTGATCATTTTGTGGCAAACATGCGCCCTCCCCTTCCGCCCCTCCCAAACGACACCGACTGTGGCACACGGACACGGACCGACTCAGCAAACTCATCCGCAAGCGTATCCATTGCACTGTCATCACACTCCGCTGCTTTCCTCCTCCTCTCTTTCCCCTTCCCCTTTCTTCGCTCAGGCGTGCTCTCCGTCGTCTCCATCGAAGCACTCCCCCCATTCTCCTCTTCCTCTTCATCCGCCACCAGTGCCATCATTCGCTTCTTCTCCTTCTCCTTCTGTCGTCTCCGCTGCGTCTTACTCAGCACCGGCACTCCATTCGTCACAGGAGCTGCACTGCTCCGACTCCCAGTCGTTTCGCCCATTGTTACATCCGAGGTGGTGGTCTCTTGTTTTTTCCCTTCAAACTGTTTGCGACCCACCACGCGAAAGTCTTCGGGGTAGCAATGTACGGTCACCTACAGATTCTAATAAGCAACACATGCATTTCTTGTCGTGCTCTCTACCAAATGGTCTTGTCGTCTGTCCTTTGTGACAAACGTCTCGTTGCACTGCTCCACCACACACGCAAAAGAGGCTGTGCCTCGCTCAAGCATCACCTGGAAGAGCATGTCGTGGGTCTCAAGCAGGTGCAGGTCGAGGAGATGGGCGTTGGGGAAGACGCGCTTGCACTTGGCACACACATGAAAGTGTGAGGTGTTGTAGTGCGACTCAAACGCAGCCGTTGTGCCAAAGCGAGCGCCACAGCCCACTTCAGAGCACTCTATCAGCCTCGACGACGCGCGGCTGGGCGATTCCTTTGCACTGTGCGTGTCGGGCGAGAGCAGCCCGTAGATGCTGTGGCCCTGGCTGTCGATAGTCTGAGTGTGTGTGTGTGTGTGTGTGTGAAACATTTGAATGTAAACATGTGCCGCTCTCTACCTGTTTCAGTGACGCAGCCCGTCTCATGTTTTCAGCATCAAAGAAAGGGTCATCGTGTGCTCGAGGACGTCGTATGGGGAACATACCATGAACAAATATGATCTAAATTCTAAATGTAAATCGACTTTCAGACGTTTCAGTTATTTTTGTCATGCTCCGATCAGCGGTCCCCTCGATCGTCCGGTCTTTGAGACAAGCACGACACACGTCGTCGTCGGCAGCGCCTGTGCAGACGTGGCTTCAGCTTAAGATCCGCACTGGCGCGCACGACAAGACAGTCAAAATCCATCCGCTTGCGCTGCGCGAGCGATGCCGCGATCCACGCTTCACCCAGGTGAGCACTGGGCAGCGCTATCAGGAAGTCACGGATCTCCTGCCGCTCGCGATCACGGCGGCGCGTGTCCAGGAGAATGATCTCTTGGTTGACTTTTCCGACTCGCATCAAATGCGACTTCCTCTGAGCGCCGTTCTCGACGAGGCACTCGATTCCCAGCATCCGTATGCCCTGCCTCAGCCACAGCCGTGGGGTACGGCCGACATGGCGCCCGAGCAGTTGTATTTTCGGTTTGATGAGTTGGGAGGTGAGTGAGAGTGAGAAGTGAGTGAGTGAGTGTGTGCTTAGTGTGTGCTTAGTGCTTAGTGTGTGTGCTTAATGTGCTTAGTGCTTAGTGTGTGCTTAGTGCTTAGTGCTTAGTGTGTGGTTAGTGTGTGTGTGGTTAGTGTGCTTAGTGTGGTGTGTGTGTATGTGTGTGGTTAGTGTGCTTAGAGCTTAGTGTGCTTAGTGTGCTTAGTGCTTAGTCTGCTTAGTGCTTAGTGTGCTTAGTGTTTCGTGCTCAGTGTACTTTGCGTGTCTGAAGAAATTTAAGTCCAAGTCTGATCGCTGTGGTTCTGTTACAGGTGCCAAGGATTCTTCCAGTGGTGCTGTGACACCGTCAGCGAGTCTTCTACCACTGATCACACAGCTGTTTACCCACGGTGCGGCAGTCGTGTCGGGTGTGCCGCGTACCGAGACAGCAATCGACGAGTTTGCCTCATCCATTGGTGTGGTCCGCGACACCAACTGGGGACGAGTGTTCACGGTGCGCAAAGACCTCAGTAGCAGCGTTGAAGCAACATCATCATCACCAGCTGTAGCGGAAGATGTGAGTGTCGAAGACCTCGCCTACAGCAACGCTGCGCTGTCGTTGCACGTTGACAATCCTTATCGAGATCCGCCCTGTGGCTACCAGATGCTGCATGTCGTACAGGCGGCCGCACCGGGCACCGGTGGCGACTCACTCATTGCCGATGGGTTTTACGTTGCCGAGAAGCTCCGTCGCGAAGACCCCGATCTGTTTCGTGCGCTTGCCTCCACACCGTTGCGCTACGAGTACAAAGACGACTCGACGACACTCGTGACGTTCCTTCCGACTCTCATCACAGACGCAAGCACAGGTGACCCAGGCGACCCAGCGACACAACGTCTCGTGCGCGTCGTCTCAAGTGGTCGTCTTGACTACGCCCCTCTCGCAAGCGACGCTCTCTCCTCACGCACGCACGAGTTGTTCTACAAGGCGCGTCGTGACTGGTACGCTCGCTTGCACTCACCCGATGCCCAGTTGCACTGGCGCCTCAACGACGGCGATCTTCTTATCGTCGACAACCTTCGTGTTCTGCATGGCCGCTCAGCGTTTGCTTCGTCGCAGTCGCGTCTTTTGAAGGGTCTCTACACTGACCGTGACAGTGTCACATCCACCTACCACCGTTTCAACATGCACTCAAGCACACCGCACTCACTTCTCTCTGTTGATGTACTCACACTCCCCGCACAAGTTCCACCCAACCCGACCCCTCGCAGTCCCTCTCTGCCCCCACTCGACGCCCGTGTTGCCTTCACGTCACTCGTCGACATTGACAAGAGCGACGCACAGCTCATGGGTACACTCTACGCCGAAGCAACCACTGGCGCCCGTCTCGCCGCTCGCGCTTGTGCCCTTCTCCACGCTCAGCGCGGCCAGCATGCCCACCTCGGCGGCCAAGTCGACCTCTACACACACGCTCTACAAACAGCAACGCGCGCCCATCGCGACGGCTGCTCCGACGAGCTCGTCGTCTGCGCTCTCCTGCACGACATTGGTGAGCTTCTCTCACCCTCTAACCACGGTGACGTCGCGGCGGGTATTCTCCGCCCGTATATCTCACGTGAAGCTCACTGGGTGCTTGCGCACCACGAAGTCTTCCAGGGATACTACTATTTTGAGCACTACGACATTGATCGCAACCGTCGTGTGCGCTGGGATCCTAACCAAAAGCCACCACCAGACGCACCAGACACGTCTCTTTCTCCTCCAGGCAATGCTTACCAACTTTGCATTGACTTTTGTGCGCGTTACGATGCGCCTTCTTTTGATCCTGCTTATGAGTCGATGCCCCTCAGTGACTTTGTGCCTATGCTTGAACGTGTCTTCAGCAAAAAGCCGTTCTGGGATGATCCATCCAATGCCAAAGCAGGAGCAGTCACTGGTTGAACAACAGTGAAAGAGGAGGAAGAAAAGAGGGAGAAAAAAGAGGGCGAAAGAACAACGTGATCGAAAGAAGCAAAGTATAAAGAAGAATTTATTATGTTACATTATTTTACGAAGTCGTCTTCAATGCAACACATCTGACACCAAAACTTGTCAGCCGTCGCGTCGCACAGTCGAAATAAATGCTGAATTGAGCAAAGACGGGACCCCTCATGCTTCTGCAAATGCAGGTGGATCCAATATCACTCACTATTGTCTCTTCCTCTCAGACTTTACAACTACAGTATCTTTTTGCTTCTTCATTTAAATTCGCGCACATACTCAACACAATACTCAGGGTAGGCCATGTGTCGATCGTACACGATGAATTCGCGGAAGCGCTGGAGCTGTGCGCGCGAGTCTTCTTTGTGCGATGGTGCAACAACACTGTCACAGCGATCATCCACGCACACGTGCGGGTCGCAGTGGCCGCGCACACAGGGCGGACGCAGAAGGCTGCCGTTGCCTGCAACAACCGTGTGCGCCTTGCCAAGCACAACACGGCACACAAAAACGAACAGGCGTTGGCCGCGACAGTAGTGATCGCTTTTGGAGGACCTACCAATGAATCCCAACCCAAAATCAACCAATCAATAAAAAAAAGACTATAATTATTATTCGTACTTCTCGGCAAAGTAGCACCCGCGACCAAAGAGTCCCGAGCGCGCCAGACGGTTTTCAAACCCTTGCTGCTTGATCTGCTCAAACGCACGCTCCTAATAGCAAACCATACTCAGCTACACATACTATCGTATTGGGATCGTGCTGTTACGCTTGTGCCATGAAACAGATAGTGCTCACTTGCCCCGTGCACAAGTGGCTCGCGTCCTTCCCACACAACCGAGTCTGTGCGCACATCAGGTGTCAACTTCAGGTCATCTTTTCCTCGCCATTGGTCGGCGACTCGCTGGCGCTCGAGTGCAAACGTGCGCCACAGGAATGGGTTCTCAATGCGCGTTGCGTGTGTCACTTTGAACCGCTGAAAGCGCACCTCGTGACTGTCGCGACCCACGCCGTGTGTGTGTGGCTCGGCCGTCGCATTCAGCAGATGCTCCAGCCCCGCCTTCACCGCGCATGACACTGCAACCTCCTTCATCATGGGCCGCTCGAGTGTGTCTAGTGTCCAATGCAGCGGAGGTGACACCAAATGCTAAATTTAAACATGCAGAGCTCGGTTAGTACCATACCAGGAATGGATTTCACGTGTTTCCTCTCGGTCTCCACCTTGACCGAGTGTTGAAGTTTCGTGACTGCTGCACGGTCCCGCTGCACCTTCTCCATCTCGAGGCGCAGCTTCGTCGCTGACACTTTGGCCTGTCTTTCGTGCTCCGCCAGCTCACGTCGTGCCTGTTCGTTCTCCCTCTTGCTCGTGGACAGTGTTGCCCGTTCACGCGCCAGCTCCGCATCACGCGCCGCTTGTTCCTCCGCCGCCTGTTGCATACGCGTTTGTTCCAATTGTAGCGCGCGTTGACGCACGCGAATCTCAGCGGCAACCTGCTCGGCAGCGGCATCCGCTTCGCGCTGCTGCTGCTCCAGTGCTACTGTCTCCAAGGCAACGTCCACCGAAAAGAAGGGCATCGCAAGACACTCGGCGGCACTCGCTCGTTCTGCAGCGTCGTCCGTCACCAGCATCTTAAGGACACTCATCAAAGACGCATTGTCGGCAAGAACAGGCAGTGTCCGCTGCACTGAAAGCGTCCTGCCCGTCATGGTCCACAGCAACGTCACTCCGAACGAAAACATGTCGACTGAAGGCCTGGGCTCTTGCCCATCACTGAGGAGCTCGGGCGCCATAAACTGCATCGTGCCTCGCGGTCCAGCCGCCGGCGCAGCTACCGTCATCATCATCGTCGTTGTCCGTCCACTCACGTCCAGACTCACATCAAAGTCGGCCAAGACGGCCCGCGCCTGCTCCGACTCCCTTGTCATCAGCACATTCTCGGGCTTCACGTCACAGTGAATGATTCCTTGCGAGTGCACATACTATAAAGCAAGACAAATGGGTTACGTTTTTTTATATCTCCCTTATCGGCCAACTCTTTTTCTTGCCTCAATCGCCGTCAGAGTCTCGCGCATGATCCAGCGACGGCGCGCACCTGACACCTCCACACCGCCATTAGAGAGCCGCTTCAGCCAGGCGGGAAGCGATCCACCCGCATAATACGGCATTTCCATGTATACATGATCCTTACAGGCAAAGCACACACCCACAGATGCGACATGCGGGTGGTGCAGACGGCGCATGCGATTCGCCTCCGAGACAAATGTCTTCAAAGCGTGCACTGAGAACTCCTTGAGCACGCAGAGCTCCCCATCAAAGGACATCAGTCGCACAATATGTGGCTTGCGCGCGAGAACCTCGACCTGAGAGTAATCGTCAAGGGTACGGTCTGCAAAACGCTCGCCGCCCACCATGGCACGACCAAACTGCGCAAGATCGGTGCTTCGGCGCAACACTTCCGGAAAGTGTCCCTCAGCAAGACTCACAACGCGAGAAATTTCGCAACGGAGCGAGCCTAGCGTCGACTGGAGCTCCTTCTTGCTCTCAGCAAGCTCCTGTATCAGAATCACCTGCTCGGCCGCATCGTCTTCATTCTCAAGGTCGACCTTAGTGTGTCCTATACGACGCCGCAGCTTCTTGACTGTTGCGTTCATGACGTTGATCGTCGCCGTCTCGGGCGGTCCTTGCGCCTGCGCCTCCTTCATCTCCTTGAGAAGCAGGACGTAGCGCTCCCGCGCATCTAGAATCTCGACAACGCGCACGCGTAGGCGCTCGGCAGACTGCTGGACATGCCACAATGCACCATGCACCTGATGGTGGGGAAACTCGTCCTGCATTTGAGTGCGCCAGGCCGCGTCTTGCATCTCTTCAACGGCCGCATGTAACTCGGCCGAGGCGGTGGGCAGGAGTTGCTCGAGCACGAGACTGGCAGCTGCAGTCTTGCGCTGCGCCACGAGGGCACTAAAGTCACCGAGGATGCGGCCGAGCGACTCGCAAGTGGAAGAAACGACTGCGTCTCGAACGGCAACCTGCGCATTCCACTCACACACTGCAGCGACCGCTGCGTCGACAATCTGTGTCAAGGAGAGATGGGCACAGGGCATCGACCTGTTGAGGCTGGCACTAGGAACGGGGTTGC
>CALSCP010002221.1:32092-42262 GCA_943704425.1 Ministeria vibrans ATCC 50519
AGTTGACCAAACTCTTGAGGCAAGGTGGTGAGTTGGTTGGACTGAAGGTCGAGATTTGTGAGCGATGTGAGTTGACCAAACTCCTGGGGCAAGGTGGTGAGTTGGTTGGATTGGAGGTAGAGATACGTGAGCGATGTGAGTTGACCAAACTCTTGGGGCAAGGCGGTGAGTTGGTTGGACCGAAGGTTGAGTTCCTGGAGCGACGTTAGCTGACCAAACTCCGGGGGCAAGGCGGTGAGTTGGTTGGATTGGAGGTCGAGTTTCTGGAGCGACGTTAGCTGACCAAACTCCGGGGGCAAGGCGGTGAGTTGGTTGAACCAGAGGTAGAGATGTGTGAGCGACGTTAGCTGACCAAACTCCGGGGGCAAGGCGGTGAGTTGGTTGGATTGGAGGTAGAGATACGTGAGCGACGTTAGCTGACCAAACTCCGCGGGCAAGGTGGTGAGTTGGTTGGAGTCGAGGTCGAGGTACGTAAGCGATGTGAGTTGACCAAACTCTTGAGGCAAGATGGTGAGTTGGTTGGAGTCGAGGTTGAGTTCCTGGAGCGACGTTAGCTGACCAAACTCCTGGGGCAAGGTGGTGAGTTGGTTGGACCGGAGGTTGAGTTCCTGGAGCGACGTTAGCTGACCAAACTCCTGGGGCAAGGTGGTGAGTTGGTTGGACCGGAGGTTGAGTTCCTGGAGCGATGTTAGCTGACCAAACCCCGGGGGCAAGGCGGTGAGTTGGTTGGACTGAAGGTAGAGATACGTGAGCGATGTGAGCTGACCAAACTCCTGGGGCAAGGCGGTGAGTTGGTTGGATTGGAGGTCAAGATAATCGAGTGACGTGAGTTGACCAAACTCCTGGGGCAAGGCGGTCAGTTGGTTGGATTCGAGATCAAGATAATCGAGTGACGTGAGTTGACCAAACTCCTCGGGCAAGATAGTCAGTTGGTTGGCTTCAAGGTCTAGTTCCCGGAGCGACGTGAGTTGACCAAACTCCTCGGGCAAGATAGTCAGTTGGTTGGCCTCAAGGTCTAGTTCCCGGAGCAACGTGAGTTGACCAAACTCCTGTGGCAAGGTGGTGAGTTGGTTGAACCGGAGAACGAGTTCTTCGAGCAAAGTGAGCTGACCAATCTCCTGGGGTAAAGTTGTGAGTTGGTTGGAGTCGAGGTTGAGATACGTCAGCGATGTGAGTTGACCAAACTCCCGTGGCAAGGTGGCAAGTTGGTTAGACCGGAGGTCGAGACGCGTGAGCAACGTGAGTTGACCAAACTCCCGTGGCAAGGTGGTCAGTTTGCTGTTGATGATGAGTAGTGACTGGAGTGCCGCAAGTTGACCAAACTCGCTGGGCAAAACAGTCAATTCGTGCGATCGATCAATCTCGAGTTGCTGAAGGGCCACAAGGCGCCCAACCTCGGTCGGCAAGGCGGTCAGGTTGGCTGTGAGAATTAGCTTGGTTTCTCCGTTGCTTTCGCAACTCATAATCTGTCTCAGCGTGGACTCCATCGCACCTACGAGTTTCATACATTCATGTGTCATTCACCCCCTCTGTATATACCTGGCATATACACTCTGATTTGACGACTCTATTGAGCAGACAGTAAATCGTCACAACCAAAAGCGCACGAAATAACTCTCAAACTGCAGCAAAACCATCACAGCCGCGCCAAACATACACCACTTAACCCCTACACCAGTACACCCATGCGATATGCCGTCATTTACAGGCGCTAGCGAGTAGGGAGATTATCAAAGAACCCAAAACGTAAAATCGTAATACTATCAGCAAATCGAGTGTCTCTCACACGCACTCACCGCCGTCCACCACAACACATCCTTCATTAACACACACACCCATCGTGGTGCGCACAGAAACGACCGGGTTAGCAGTGTTTCGTGATCGTATCATCAACAACACAAAAACCGACCACACACACACTCAGCTGCACACCCCATACGCGTACTGTTCGCCATGGTGTGTTCGTGGAGGACGGCACACTGAGAACCCAAAAAGAAAATCAGTGAGTCGGAGTCATCCGCTTTGATCATTCATTGATCAGTCACTTTCACTGCGATGACCCACGTCTACCCACTCACTCGAGCCAGTGGGCAGCGGCAAGCAGTCACCAATAGAGGATGTGTGAAAGCCACGCCGGTTGACAGGGCATCGGCAGGCGCCTTCTAAGTAGCTTCCGCAATGACCAGGGTCGAGGCGGATGCGTTTCGGCGGAGTTTTAGCGGAGCATCAGCTGGCTTTCGCGACGTCTTCTTCGAGTCCACACTGAAGTGCGTTTTCATGGGATGACGCTCATTTTGCAAAGTAGTATTGGAGTATGTAGCAAGTTGATCTGCAGCAAAAATGTGCCATTTTGGTTTGTTTGAGGGATGTTTGAAGGCGGTTTCACCACGATTGTGTTTACCTGAAGTTTACCTCTTGTGTGTCGACGCAAGTGGCAATGTCGTGTTACTTGTGTCGGTTTAAATTTTGAGTTGTGGACTTGAGACATGACTCATAAGTGTAATGGACTGCTGGGAAGGAAGGGGAAGGATGTATGTTGGATCCTATAATTATGAATTTCAAATCTATCAAATTCATTTCAAAGTTCCTCTTCTTAATTTTTTTAGTTTTTGCCTAGTTGTGTTTACAGATCAGCGCCTCCAGGGCATCATGGCAATGAAGCACGCATTTGCCCTGTGTGTTGCAATCTGTGCGGCGATTGTTTCGATCTCGGGCTATTTCGCTTACCTCAAACTGGTCCCATCGGACCCATCGGACCCATCGAACCATCTGGCGCTTGTCAAGCAAGACAGCGGCGCATTCGTCCCGCCTAGTTTTCCTATACGTGCCATCACCATGCCAGACGGTTATCGTGAGGCCAGTGGCGACGAGAGCGGCGCGCAGCCCGAGACACGTGTTTCTCACTCGAACGACAAAGGTGAATAATTTTTTCGAAATAATGTCGTAATTTCGAAATAACTTCCATCTGATTCTTACTTTCTTCTTCCGTTCTTCACCGTCTGGCCGCAGAACCTTCGAAGGAGTCTCTCTCGCCAGCACAGGCCGACGCTACACGGCACGCCCAAAGCGAACCAACAACGGGGACAGCGGCGTTCAGTCGCGTCGTTGACTGGCTCCAGACACTCACCACTGTCAATCCGTGGGAGTGTGCGACGAAAAAGCTAAATTGGCCCCATTTGCCGCCCTTTCTGCCCGCTGTTGGCCAAGCGCGCATGTGCACGATATCGCGCAGGTTTGACCACATCTACATTGTGGGGGACAGCATCGCAAGACAGCTGTTTGTGAGCTATTTTATGATTCTCGCGAGGAACTTCAGTGATTACACCATCAACGACTTGGTGTACAGTCCCACAATGACGGACGAGCAGCGGCAGTTCTGCATTGAGCATGCAAAGGATGGGCGTATGCCCGAGGACGGGGCATGCCGGCAGTTTGTGGCCAGCGGTGACGAGGCGAGCCTGTGTGTGGGCACAGAGGGGGACACGGGCATGACGCCAAGCCCTCCGCCCAAACTCACTTTCTGGGAGTGTCTGTTTGAGGAGAAGGGCAACAGAAGTAACCCACCCTGGGTCGAAGACATGCTGGACATGCCTCGTTCAGTCGTGGTGCTTGCGGGCGGCCTGCACATGGGTATTCGCGGCTACCTTGTCAACAACCCCAGCGAACTACCTCCTCCCATCCCCCAATTTGTGCGCTTCTATGAGTCCCTCGGACCCACCGAAGCAGAGCGGCGTAAGCGTGCTAAGAGAGTGATTCATCTAGGGTTACACGGGATGGGGAAAAATCTACCAATTACCTATCAGGTATGGTTTGAATGGAGTTTTCATTATGTACTCATTCGTACCGCCCTCCCCCTTGTTTTTTGTATTCTGTTGCTCAGTCTCTTCAAAGCCCAGAAATGCAAAAGGCATACATGAATGAAGTTGGGAAGTGGTTTGCGGACCACGGTATTAGGACTGCGAACATGACGGCACTGGCAGTAGGCGCGGAAACGTGGTGCCCCGACATGACTTGGGCCGATGGTGCACATGCGTCTTTTAATATCAACATTGCCAAGGCTCAAATACTGGGGATTCTTCTCGACACGATGAGTTTTGTTGAAGATGCCTAAACACCGAGCATGAAAAGAATAATACTGTACCATTAAAAAAACATCCATAAAACATTCAATGAGTTGATTTCTTCTTCTTCTTCTTCATTTTGCAGTATCGACAACCATTGCGATTTTTATAGTGGTTGCCCTTGAGCTATTGTTGTCTGGTGACTGTGTCATGAATATCCATGGCTTGCATTCTTCGTCTTTTTCTAATACGTCTTGATTGTATCATTGTATGTAATAAATGGTTTGTATTCTTGAGAGATCGAGATCGAAAGAACTTGATTTCAAATTATGCTGTTGTTCGTTTCGTTTATGTCTTGTTCATCATTTCGTTCAACTTCTACACAAGAAAGAGAAAGAGAGAGTGTGTCTCAGTCAGTAAACTAAGTGCAGAGTGTGTGCATGATCTCTTACTCTACGCAGCTCCTCATTTTCCTTCTTGAGAGCATCAACATCGGCTGGAGAGGCAGTCGGGACGACCGCAGGAGTCTTCTTAACTGGACTGGGTGACAGCGAGTCATAGCGACTGGTTGCATTGACGGCACTGCTACTCCCACGTAGACCAGCTGAGGCGAGAGACGGGCGAGTGCGTGGTGATTTGCCCTTTCCGGGTGAACTGCGCATCATCATCCGATTGCGCATTTCGTCCATCATTAACTTGTTCTCATCTGCTTCTGCTTCTGCTTCTTTTTGCTTGCGCTGTGCCTCCGCCTCCTCTTTGTGCCGCTGCTTTTTTTGTTGCCTCTGATGTGTCTCCTTTGCAAACTGTCGCAGTTCCGATGGGTTGGGCAGATCACGCGAGTCCATCACGTGTGGGTTCATCGAGATGGCTCTGCGCCCACTGCGTTCCAGCTAAAACATAGTGCAATTGTGTTAAGAATAAAATAATAATAATAATAATAATAATAATAATAATATTTTGTATAATAATAATAATTATTATTATTTATAACTATATATATATTTTTACCATGTGACGGACTGCTGGATTGATTGTGAGTGATGAGCGGGGCTGCTCGATCGCCGTCTTCGCTGGAACCGGTTCTTCTTCGGGAATGCGTGCCGTGGTGGGTTTGCGTACGGGTGTGACCTTGCGACGCTTGCCTGAGGCGCCAATGGCTCGCTTGGCGGTGGCTGTGGCTGTAGGAGCAACGAGTGGACGTTGGAATTGCTCGGGGAAAAAGGGTGGTTGAGCTTGGAGAGGGCCTTGTGAGCGACAGCGCCGTTCGGTCGTGGTGCGCTGGTGAAGTGCACTGTAGCTGGTCTGCACAGCGTTGACAACGCGCTCGAGACACGACAAAGCCTCCTGGATCTCATCAGGGTCGTCCGCGCTTGCACTGTCTGTGGTGGTGGTGGTGGTGGTGGTAGCGGCGGCAGCAGGGATGGGCGTAGCAGTTGTGCTCGTTGTGGCGCAGTCCGTCTTGGGTGTTGATGGAGCCGAGTCGGCCTTTTTCGCCGCTGCAGGCGAGGCCGTGGTGACGCGCTCAAGGGTCTCAAAGAGTGCCGCAAGGTTCTTGAAGTTTTCATCAACGACAGCACCGCACTTGTTGATCTCGTCGTCAATGGAAATAGTGCTCACGGTGGCACTGGGCGGTGGTGGGGGAGCGCTGGTCATGGGGATGGATGTGGCGTTGCGACCGTCCACTTCGGCCTGGTAGCGACGTTGAAGAGCCGGAGAAGAGGATGCAACGGGAGAAGTGGGCAGAGTGCGTTTGCGTAGACGAGCACTACGACTGGGAGTGCTCACCTTGGCCGGAGTTGTACTTGTTGTGGTAGTTGCAGAGGCGGCACCAAGACCCGTCTGGGGACGACGAGGCGACGGTTTGGACGGGGTGAGGTGGGCCGTGGCGGCGGCAATGACAGCGGGGGAGGCAGGGTGGTCGACATTCTTGGACATTTGAATAACCATGGAGCGCATTGTGTCGAGTGCCGACGCATCACGACGGCGAGTGTCGTCATTGTCGTTGTCATTGTCGTTGTTGTTGTCGTCGTCGTCGTCGTGAGTCTGCTGAGTGGGCATGGTCAGCACCCGTGTGGCGGTGGGGCGTGCACTGGTGCGCTTGGTGGACGGTTGCAGTTGATGCTGTTCAAGCTGTGCTCGCCAGATAAGTGCCTCAAGGGAGCGCAATTGGTCAATACCAATGGGAGCCACAGAAGTAACGGAACGCGTTGAGTCGGAGCGACCCACAGACGGAGTTACAGGAGAGCCCATGGGAGGACGTTGCTCCATCATGGAAGCGCCACGACGCACGCGCTTGCTGGCTTCGTCGGCTGCCTGCTGCTCGGCGTACTGCACTGCGGCACTGCTGGACGCGTGCTTGTCTTTGCGAGCCGAGCGCAGTCCGCTCAGACCGCGCTTGGCTAGTTTTTTCAGACTGTTGCCTGTGCTGGCGGACGCAGAGGCATTCGCAACACTACTTCTTGTTGTTGTGGTAGTGGTTGCTTTGTAGGGACTGGGAGACATGGGAGAGGAGTCGTCCTCTTCGCCACTGGGAACCACATCAAACTCACCGGGAGCGGGCGCAAGACCACTCTCGCCCTTGCCCAACTGCTGTTGTTGTAGATGCTGCTGTTGCAGTTGATGTTGGTATTGGCGGCGGAAGGAAGAGCTGGCGCCGGCAAAGCGCTTGCTAATTCCGCGTCCCCAGGTGTTGCTGCGGCGGACATGAGGCATCATCAAGGCACCCAAGGGACTGTCGGGCGAAAGGCCACTGGTGCACTCATGGAAGTTGTCGTCGGCGGCACCGCAGCTGCGCATGTGGTCGTGCAGCAGACGAATAAAGTCGTGCTTTTCGGAGGACGAGGCAACGCGGAAGACAAACATGGGAAGGTTTGGGGGTGCAACGATGGAGTGCTGAGCGACCGGTTGGGCTGTGAGAAGCGCAGTTGGGGGGTCAGCGGCCGAGTCGATGGGGAGCACGAGGGCAAAGATGTTGACAAAGTCACCAACGTCGGCAACGTCGATGAGGCGGACGTGAGCAAGGCTGGCGTCGGTAATGTAGCGGTAGCGAGCGTGCTGGTGCATGGTGGACTGGAGCATCTGTAGGCGACTGCGCACACTACCCTGTGCGTGTGTGCGGTGGCGCCGGTTCTTGGCGAGCACTATGGTGTCGTTGAAGAGAAACAGAGTGGCGTGGTGTACATGCGCAGCTGCTGACATGTTGACGTCGCCGTCTGTAGACAGCCGTTGCAGATCAATTTTGGCTGCGAGAAAGCGCTTGGGAGTGATGAGCACTGAGGGAAACTTGTCGATTTCTTTGCTGACGGCAAACATTTCAAACTGCTGGTCTGTGCGACGCTTGTTGTCGTTGATGGCGCTGTTGATTTCCTTGAGACGCTCAATGGCGCGTGCAAGCTGAGGCGCGTCTGGATGGTCCTCTGGCGTGCGCTTCTCAAGACTCTCAAGCATGAGAATGTAGCGTGTGATGCGCTGCATGGGCCGCACCAGCAGCTCCTTGAGCGTCATGCGCTGGCAGCGTGGGTCGGCATGCGCTGTTACAAGGTAGGCGCGAAAGCGATCGTTGCTGGCTGTCTGCTCGTCGACCGTCTTGTTCGCAAGCGGAAGATAACTCACGTACTTTTGGTAGTTGTTCTTAAAGTTATCCAACTAAAGCAGATGATAAATATTCGATAATTGATACAAATAATAATAATAATGTTTTGTTTGGTGCGCTTACGTGAGCAATGAAGACGTCCCCGATACACGCGTCAAATTGGCGGTTCGTGATTTCGTCGCGGAGTTGCGCGAGGAAACCCACGTTAATCTGTTGGATCACCTCGAGGTTGCCAAAGATGTTGCGCTTGTCAAATTCGCTCACGATGGGATTGGGGTCACAGCCAAGGGAGGCGCGAAGTGGGTTCATAAAGATCTACAAAAGAGAGGATTTCAAAGTATTAAATATTATTTCACTCATTGAATGTGATGATTTGTTTGTTCTCTTCTGTCTCTGCCTGACCTGAATAATATCGGATAGGATCTGAACATACTGCAGTTCGCTCTTATAGAGCTCATCCATGGTGCACCATCGCTTGTGCGATGTCGGTGAGAGTGGAGCATTGGGCGTTGGTGATTGTTGCTCTTTGTCGACCTGAAAAAAGTAAAATAAGTATGAAAAGAATAGCATAATCATAAGAAGTGGCGGGAAAAATGTGAGTGAAATGAGATGAAAGGTTGTCTTTTGCAATACAAAGCGGCGGAAAAATTGCATCGAGAAGGAAAGAGGATGTGATACAAGGGAGGAGGAAGGAGTTGGCGAGGAAGAGAGAGAGAGAGAGAGTGTGTGTGTGTGTGTGTGTGAGGAGAAGTCAAGAAAAAAAAATAGTGATCGTAAGTAAAATGCGCTGTTTGCGGATGAGATGCGCAATTGTTCGTTAAAAAAACACAAAAGATGAAATATGACGGAAGCGTTTTTTTTTATGGTTGATGTTTGATGGTTGAGATGAAGAGGGAGAGGGGTGGACGGATAGCGAGGGGGAGTGAGATAGTGAGTGTGTGAGTGTGAGATCAGTAAACAGCCAATCTCTCAAAATCAACTTGTGGAGTGAGAGTTTGGATATGTAGATGCGTTGTGTATGCTGTGCTAATAGTATGTAAATTATGCCAAACAATGCTCTAAGAGCACAATTTCGGTGGATTTTTTGAACGGAGCGAATTTGAAAAAGTTTGCTCTTTTGCCAATCGAGCGGTTAGGCAATGCAAAGCTTGCCGTCTTCTGCAGTGTGTACACCAATATGGTATAAATATATAAAATGAGGCCGTCATAATGGAGTGAAAGTATGTGTGGAAGGAGAAATTTCAAATCGGCGTTTCAAAAATTTTGAATTTTTTTCGTCGTTGTGTTGGACGGAAACAATTGAAGAAATATGTAATCGGTTGGAGTGTGTTAGTAACACGGAGAGGTGCTTGATGGGTTTGGAAAGGACTTCGAGATTTGTCGAGTGTACCTCCATCGCAATAGAGATATGAGAAGAGAGAGACAGAGAGAGAGAGAGAGAGAGAGAGGGGGAGAGAGAGAGGAGTGGTCGGAGTGTCGAGTGGTCGGTGAATCAGTCGGATCGAAGGTAGAAGTGGGGGAGAGTGTTTCAGGGGAGAGAGGGAGGGAGTAGAGAAAAGGATTAATCAGAATGATAGAAAAAAGTTGACTAACTCGTTTCAACTTTCGATCAAACTGATCACTGTGAACTCAAGGTTAAACAGTTCTCTTTCTTGTCATGTCGTCACCCATCTTTCGAATTGTCGCTGGCTCGTACCGCGGCGTTGTGTACGGCTTCAACGGGCTCATCGAAGAGACAGACGACGATACAACAGTGGTAAGGAGATTTTGCGTGACAGCGCGTGCAACGACAAAGGAGGCACTGCAGCCTCTGTCATTGCCCTGCAGCGACTTGGTACTGCTGTGCTGAGTCGTAGCCACCCGGCAAGTGCAGGATATCGCTCTCCTTTTGCTCTCTGGACGACCGGCACTCTCCGACGTCTTTCTTCGTCTTCTCTCTCTCTCACTCTCTCTGTTTCGCTCATTCCGCGTCTACCATTGCCCACACCCCGCACCACCTCTGCAATTGCGTCGTATTCGCGTGTAGTGCGTGGTGATGCGAGGCCTCTGTTATGACTAAGCATCTGATTTTGGTGTTCGTTCTGTGCGCAGTCGATTGGTCTCTCTCCGTTTTACGTCTCTGCGACCCACAGCGGCAGTGTGCGCACCGTCGCGCTTGGTGACAACTTCCTTGCATCAGGTGGAAGCGACGAGGTCATCAAGTAAGGATGGAGAGAGTGAGCGAGTGTGTTCTTGTTTTGGGCGATTGATTGATTGATTGGTTGTTTGGCGAATAGACTTTTCGATCTTGATCGCCAAATTGAGTTGGGTTCGCTCCACGAGCACACGGGCACCATTGCATGTACAGACTTTTTCCACAGCTCTATGCTGAGCGGCGGTGACGACGGACTCATTTGTGTGTGGCGCTCAAAGGATTGGGAATGTCTCAAGCAGTTGCGAGGTCACAAGTAAGCAAAGCAGAGTATTGATGAGAGTTATTATTATTAATATAGTCAGTGGAATGAGAGTCCCCCCCCC
>CALSCP010002223.1:0-16344 GCA_943704425.1 Ministeria vibrans ATCC 50519
TGACCAGACTCCCGAACGACCTTGCCCTGGTGCACATGGCCCGACATCGCACGCCACAGTCGATCACGTTGCACGTCCTTCAACAGTCGTTTTGCATTATGATCCTGCAAATCTAGACCGGCAGTAGCACCAGCCCTATCAACAGGCACCTGATTGGCCGCTCCGGCATCCGCGCGCTCCACTCGACGGTCCCGGCCATCGCAACCCAAGCGAATGCACACGCCACTGATTGGCGTCGACCCCAGTAACGCACACCAGTCCCAACGCATTGCCAGCTCTGCCAAATACTCATTGTTCCCTTCCATATTGCCACGCAAACGCTCAAGACCACCGCGAGCAATCCCATCAGCACGCTCGTTCCACTCCTCCTCACGCGTCCGAACACGATCCGTCACATGTGCCTTGACGTGCAAAACCTCCGTCTTGGCGTGAAACTCTTCGCGCACCAACAAAACGTCACAGAGCAGACCCAGAGCCATCGGAGAGCACGACCGTGACAACAGCCGCCGCACACGGCGCGACGACCAAAGAGCCACACGCTCATCCATTGGCTGCAGCAGCCGTAAACCCTAACCCTAACCCTAACCCTAAGAACTTCCAACGCTGCAGTTCTTTTGCTTCGCCCAGAACTGCAGCGTTGGAAGTTTCGCATCATCGCCGTTCGACAAGCCCACGAACTGGCCCGTCGACCAATTGCGCAGAGCGTCCCGCACGGCGGCGTCTCGGGCCTCAACAAATGTGCTCGAGGTCTCTGTTGCGCTGCGACCGCGGTCGGTCGCGCTGCGCTCATCATCCTCATCGTCGTCTGAATCGCTGAGAGCCCTCGCAAGAAGGCTGCCGCTGCGGTCGTCCATTTGGTGACTGGATTTTTTTGACTTCTTCGCTGGGGGCCGCGACGGCGCGTCAAGAGGAGATAGAGACAAAGGTTTCTTGGACGCAAGGTCGGCGTGGTCGATGGTGTACTGCGTCATCAGCTCTTCGCGCATGATCTTACGAGATTGCGCGTGGAGGAGTCGTCGAAGCTCATGGGGATTGTGGTCGTCATAGCGCTATTGATGAGTGATGCTTCGGCGTCCGCCATAGACAACGCACATCGCCTTCTCGGCTCGAGACAAACCCTTGTTCACGTATCGATAGTACGACATGTAGGCCTTGGTTGACGTCAACACAAATTCGCCCAACGACTCGCCGGGTTCGAGAGCTTCGAGCATAGTCTCGTGACTGACGACTGTCAGTTGTCTTTTTTGTGTTTCGGGTTCCTGCACTCTTTTACGCTTGCGACCAGAACCGTCCGCGGCGGCGTGAGGAGGAAGGGACTGAGATGCGTCTGTCGGGGCAGTCTCTGTGACGAGAGTAGCTTCGTCGTCGTCGACAGGAATGGTGGTGGAAGACGACCTAATTAATCCAAGGGAGAAGAATTTAGTAAAACAAAATTAATTGTGTACGTTGACAAGGTGCGTGTAATGTACGTGTGAGTGCTTGGGGTATTTCTGTGTGACTTACAAAGTCGACAACATAATAATATTAAACAGCTTTATTGTGAACTACATTCTTACTAATAATAATAATGTTAATAATTTATTATTTGTATAATGGTATGTTACAGTCTCATGTCCTCCAGCAACTCATTCACAAGCGTATCGAAAATGGCATCGGCAACCTCCATCTTCGCTTCCAGCTCGACTTCGTCGTAGTCAACCCAGTCGGCATCCTCGGCAACAATTTGTCGTGTCAGTAGTTTGTCCAGATCATCACCAAAGCCGGGTGCGGAGGGCAGACGCTTGCGCAAACGCTTCAGAACATGGTCAGCCAACGATCGGCCCACGAGTGGCCGTCGAAAGCGCGCGGCAAAGTCACGAGGCATTCGCATCCATGGAGGACGCACCGGAGGTGGACATACGAGCGGCGTGAATAACGTAGTGAGCTCTTCATTGACGCAGTCAAAGAGCAGACGCGCATGAGCTTGACTATTATCATCGTCAATGTCGCCCGCAAACTTATTCCAAGCTTCCTCTGATAGTGACACGGCGCACCCTTCCGACTGGGCAAACTCATCGTCGAACATCGAGCAGATGCGTCGTACATCACGCTCCATCGCCGCGTCCGTCAGGTTCACAACCACCTGGGGCACGGCCGTGGGTACAGGCGAACCAGGTGGCGGTCGTGTCTCGGCAACTGGCTCACGCTCGTCGTTGACTGCACTGCAGCTGCCGGAGCGCAGTCCTGGTGTTGGCAAGGACTCGATCAGCAGCTCGCTAAGAAGTGCCGATGTGACACGCTCCACCTGAGCGTCGCGTTCGCTGCGTTTCTCCTCAGCGTCAATTACGCGAGACTCCTCGGCAGTCAACGAAAGTGTGGTTTCAAGTCGTTCCATCTCAAGAATGTGACTGAGCTCACCCGACACTTCCAGGTCACCACCGCCAACACCCTGTTCGTGCGCCACATTCGTGACGACGTCGGCCACAGCCATGGCAGCAGCAGCAGACTCGAGCATATCCTCCTCTTCGTCGTCCATCTCCTCCTCTTCCGGAATATGGATCTCGCGAACAACTTCGGCGCCTGAAATTTCGTCGCTCACGTCGGAGAGCACAACTTCGTCGGCGACCGACAGAGCTTCCGATGAGAGCACGGAGGACGCAAGTGGCGGTGACGTCGTGCCACTGCCTCCAACAATCAAGTTACTTCCTTCGTCACGTGGTGCCGACGTATCGCTGTCACCAAGCAAGCTACTCACTTCGTCGCGTACCGACGAGTTGGTCAAGTTGGAAACGTCGAGCACAAGCTCGGCGGCGGTGGCTGGACCACACGATGTGTTTGGACTCGCAAGCAGATCCTCCACAATAGATTCGTCGTCATCTGAGTCGACCTCCGGTCGACTGGTCTCGACACAACTGACAATAGAGTCGGTCGTGGGGTGGTCGCTTCGTACATCCGTGTCTTCGTCAATCTCTTCAAAAGTGTCGCCCTCGTACGCCGCAAGAGTATGGTCATTGTGCAGCGCATATGTTGTTTCCGACAGACGCGAGTGCTCTGCTTCGTCACGCTCAAGTTGCGACCGCAAGTCAACGTTAAGCAACTCGATCCGTGCAAGTTGGGCGCGCAACGTTTCCTCCTCCTCCAAAAGATCGCGTTTCTTGATACGACGTTGCAACTTGTGCGCCTCCTGCTCTCCCGTCGCCACACGTTGTCGCAAAAGCTCAATACGACGCTCAAGCTGCTCCATCAGGGCCGACGAGTCAGTCGTAGTGCTCGCCGAGAACGACGACGAAAGGGACGGCGAGACGACAGACGCATCGTGCACACTCGCACTCGGGACCCTGTCAATCTCTTCGTCGATCGAGCTTGCCTGTAGCGATGATGGAAGGCTTTCGCGAATAGATGAGGTATCCGGCGAGACGACAGACGCATCGTGTACACTCGCACCCGGGACCGTGTCAATCTCTTCGTAGATCGAGCTTGCCTTTAGCGATGATGGAAGGCTTTCGCGAATAGACGAGGCATCGGGCGAGCTGTCAACAATGGACTCGACAATAGACTCAACCGGAAGCTCAGACTCGTGTGATGACGACGCAATCGAGTCATTCAAACTGGACGTGACGTTGCTAGTGGCAGTACGGCTCACGTCGACAGAAGCACCCTCGTCGGAGTGATCGTCGTCGTCTTCGTGCCGACGAAGAGCACCATCGAGCGAGCGGGCAATCTCCTGCCGTCGTCGTTGCATCGCTTGCTGCCGTCTCGCTTGCTCTCGCTGCTGCTCAATGAGACGCACGGCCGTGTGGTGTCTCTCTGACAGCGCAAGCTCCTTCTCTGACAAGTCCATATCGTGTCGCCGCTGCTGCTCAATGAGACGCACGGCCGTGTGGTGTCTCTCTGACAGCGCAAGCTCCTTCTCTGACAAGTCCATATCGTGTCGCCGCTGCAACTCGTGCAGTTTGACATCGAGTTCATCGACAGAAGAGCGGTGCTCTGTGGACGGATCGGCAGTACCAACCGACGCCAAATGAGTCCAGAGTTCTCGGTCGAGTGCGGTTCCAAGTTGCAGCTCTTCGTGGTGTTGCACCTGCTGGCGCATTGCTTGCGTTTGCAGCGACAAGTAACGCTCCAACGACGACTGTTGTTGTTGCATTGTACGCTCTTGCTGGTCCATCAATGCTCGTCGCTCGCGTTGCTCCCCTTCCAGACGGTTTTGGGTTTCAGTGGCGCGCGCCTCCAGCTGTGCGCGTTCACGGCGGAGACTCTCCTCGCGTGCGCGCAACACCTGGGCAACGGCAACCGTCTCCTGTTGAGCGAGCGATACCTGTCGACCCGTGTCTGTCTCAGTCAGTAGGTCGAGAGTGTGAGAGGTGGAGTCGAAGAGGGCAACAGATGCCATGAGGTCGGCGCCGAGGGCCGCTGGAGAAAGCCGAGCTGGCGGTGGCACCGACGACGGAATGGATTGGGTCGCAGTGTGAACGGGGGTGCTGCGCAACGGCGGAGGGGCCGGTGGAAAGTGCAAAGTGGCTGAGGAACACGTGGAGGTGGAGGGCTGACTCGCTGGCGTAACCACGTCCTCCGTGGAAGTGGCCACATGGGTGTGTTGCGGACCGCATTGAACCGCGACCGAAAATCGCTCAGGACGTGCAGGCGGTTGCAACGTCTCGGAGGTGGACGGCGATGGCAACGTCGACGGACCACCGACAGCGGCAGGCTGATCGCCTTGGAGCTCGGCAGTGTCGCCACGTTGGGCAAGCAGACGCCGTGCAAATACCGCAACAATGGATTCATCGTCGTCGTCGTCGTTGTTGTTGTCGTCGGCAAGCGCAATATCCAGCGGATGATGGCTAGTGGACGATAGAGAAGCAACTGGCTCAACTGGTTTGCTACGAGGTGGCGGTGGTGAAGCGGAGCGTAGAAGTGACGCGAGCGAGTTGACGGTGAACAGCGACGGCGGAGAAGCGTGGTGGGCAAGGCGCGTTTGATGGCCACGAAAGACCGCCTGTACACGAGTAGCGGCGTCAGCGGTGGTGGATGTCGAACAGCTGGGCTGTGCTCGCCGGACGAGCGCTGCAACGTTGTCAACACCCGGTAAGGTCTCAGAGTCGTCTTCGGTGCCGGTTTTAGCCGCAGGCGACACTGTACTCGACGGTAGGGTGTTGTTGTTCGCGTGGTCTTGGCGCGCCATTTCCATCCTTTCACGCAAGATTTGGGCGTCCATGTGAAACTGGTCCAAACGTGCGGCAAAGGCATCAATGTCGTTTTCTGAGTGAGCGGGTGGTGAGTCGCCTGGCTCGGGAGCGTCGCACACTTCTCGCTCGTCCACACTGATGCGTGTCTCTGTCTCGGTGGTACGCATCATTGTACTGCGCACTAGTGGCGACGTCGCTCGCGTCGTCTCCTCAGCGTACTCTTCGATGTCAGGGACAATTGGAAAGAGTTCGGGAGGTGGGAAGGGCTGTTGGCGTTGGTGTGCAAAGTGAACGTCATCGGTAGCCGAGCCGCTGGCACTGGCACTTACCGAGCCATTGCTGGTGCCCCCACCGTCGCTATCCTCCGTGGTCGTCGAGGCAGAAGCAGAGGAGAGAGAGCGCCGGTGAAGACGGGCGACAATAGGAGAGCCTGGTTGAGTGGCGGCAGATGCGAGACTGCCCGCGACCAGATTGCTCTGGATGAGACGGGCGCGGCTCTCGGGGTAGCGTAGATCGCGCAGTTGTGCCTCGCGCCATTCCTTGACAGCCATGTCACGCTGTTGTCGCTCTTGACGATCACGCTTCTCGCGTGCCTTGCGTTGCTTCATGTACGCCCGACCGGCGATGCGGCGAGCGGCCATTTCGCGCTGTCGTGCACTGTCACCATTTCCTGTCGCGGTTGCGCTCGCTGAAGCGGTATTGGTTGCAGCAGCTGTGGCGGCAGTAGCAACACGCCTCGGCCTGGCCTGTTGCTGTTGTTGTTGTTGCTGCTGCTGCTGCTGTGATGCTAAGGACGACACAGCTCGTCGAGGCGCTTCGACCTCATCGGCATCGTCACTGCTGTCGTCCAGGACGGCTCGCATTGACGCAATGGTGGAAGCGATGGGAAGGAAATCTACACCGTCAATGCTGCCGCGGACGGACTCGTCTGTCTCGCGTTGTGCCGGTGAAGGTGCGGGAGCAGCGGCCAGTGCGGCCGCGGATGGTCGCTTTGCGCTTGACTGTGATTGTGCGTGAGTCTGTCGAGACGGTGCTGATCGCCACGAGTCGGTGTTGATAAGGACCTGCGTGCGACCCTGCAATGGGATGCGGGCGATCTTTTTGACGACCGTTGGGGGGAGCAGTGCAGCCGCCGTCTCCTACATGGGCATGGAGAAGGGTTAGGGGCACAACAACCGACGACATGACGTGCGTGCGTACCGCATTCGAAGCGGTCGCAGCCACGTCGGGTGCGGGAGTGCGGGGTGTCGGAAAGGCGTCAAGGGTGGCTTCGCCAAGGGCAATGCGCTGCTTCAAGCGCAGCAGCTTGCGTTCGTCGGCAAGCGACGACGCCGGCCCCACCGCCACCGCCCGCTTGAGCCGCTTGGCAAGGGTGGAGGGAGCAGCGGGGCGTTCGACAGGACTAATCTCCGTCAGGGGAAGCCGTTCGGTCCGCACCGGCCCGCACACGCTCACCGCTCGGCCGCTTTGGCGTGAACCTGACCACATCCGATTTGAAAACACGAAAAACACAAAAACAAAAATTTGAAAAAAATCAGTTTGGGGATTAAAAGGCTTGTAAAGAGAAAGCAAAGAAGATCCAGAGACAGGATGCTGCGTGGGAGAGTGTGTGGATCGTAGTGAGCGAAGGCGTACGGTGTTTTGCGGGCGCGGGAGCGAGACGGGGCGCAAGAGACGCGCTTGGAAACAGCGGATCGCCGTACGCAACCACCGCGGGCCTCTCGTCCGAAGTGCGCTTTCCGTGGACGGGTGCTGACATGTTAAGCAGAGTAAACGACACTTAACAATCAATGATGCAGTTCAAAAAAATAAAAAAATAATAACAATAATTCATTATGTTTTTGAATGAAGCACATCGATTTTGTACTCTATATTCTATTATATGTATTACTAATTATACTACTCTTATTCGTGTAGCCGACCAAAGTCTTTCGCGAGTGTCATGCTTGGTCTTACGGTGCTCCTGCTCGTCCCGGCGCTTGCCTCGGCGCACATCTGCATTGTGTCGCCCGATCAGCGTGCGGGGGCCAACATCACCACGGCCGGCAACCGCGCCTGCTTCCACCACGGCCCTCCATGCGGCGGCATTGCCCCCGATGCCCGCGTTGCCATGACATACACCGCCGGCGAACAATTTCTGGTGAGTGTGTTTCATGTGACCTGTCGATGACATGACTCCTCAACGGCCAACGCGGACGGCCGGCGCGCCGCTGTCTGTCGGTGCACTGCCCTGGCACATGTTGCTTGGCGTGTCGCCCCCTCTGCACCGCCCGCACACCGTCTTCTCTCGGTGTTTTGCCATTGACCTTTTTGTTATTTCGTTCAGGTGAAATTTCAACAAAACTACAACCATTACGCAACGGGCAATCCGGGCTCGCTGGATGTCGCCTGGGCCAAAGGACCCAACCCCAAGAGCGACGCGGACTTCACCATCCTGGCGACCCTCCCCGACTTCAATGCACACGCACAAGACAACCAGCAGAACTTCACACTGCCGCTCATGGCGCCCGCCGAGCCTTGTGATCGCTGCGTCATCCGCCTGCGCTACATGAGCAACAAGCCTGGCGAGAGTACCTTCTACCAGTGTTCGGATGTCGGTCAGTCACACACGGGTGTTGTACCTCTTCTTATTCTTCTTGTTATTCTGTGCTTATTCTTTTTGTACCTCTTCTTATTCTTCTTGTTCTCATCTCTACTTATTATGTGCTTTTCTTTTTATCATTTTTGAAATCCAAAAATGGGTTGCATTCTTTTTCTTATTATTATCATCCCAACCTGTAGCTTTCAAAGCGGCCACAAAAAAACCTGTGAATGCGGCAGCAACTCTGCTCGCGGTCGCCCACAGCGAAATGGAAAGCACCAGCGTGGTTCAGCGCATCGACACAACCAGCGGTACAAGCACCAACCTCGTCAAACTGCCATACCCTGTCGCGTCAGCCGAGTCCAAGCGTGCTCGCCAGTATCGCCGCTCGGCCGCCTCCTCGGACGCCATTCTTGACCAACTTGTCGCCTACGACGCGTCCACCAAGACCCTCGTCCTCGGTTTTGACGACTCCTCCATGCTCTCTCTGTTTCCGTCCAGTAATGCTTTATTATTATCAGTATTATTATTATTATTATTATTATTATTATTATTATTATTATTATTATTATTATTATTATTATTATTATTATTATTATTATTATTATTATTATTATTATTATTATTTATTATTATTATTATTATTATTATTATTATTATTATTATTATTATTATTATATTCTTCAATTTTCTTTTAATCTCTTGCGTTCTGCCTGTTCATTCGTTTCTCTCTTTCAGGCGTGGTCGTGGTGAAAACGGACTCGCTGGCCATCACGACGCACAACATTACCGATCTGCCGGGTCCGATGCTTCAGCTGATCTACGTGGGTGCGCAGCTGACCGTCGTGTGTTTGCGCGCACTGCTTGACCAGCCAGGCAAGTTCCTTCTCTCTGTTGCGCCTGTGGACACGTCCGCTTCGACCTTCCGTTATGACACGACTCGCGAGGTCGTGGGCGTGCCCGACGACACGTTTGTCAATGTGCAGTTTGTGAGTGCTTCCAAGGACACTGTCTATGTGCTCATGGGCGATGAAAATGCCGCTGACTCACTCAACGCCAAGCTCTTCGTCGCACGTCCCGGCCAGACCCACCTGGCTGCGGTCCAGCTCAATCACGACGTCTGGACCATTGCCTCGGCTCAGGTCAATCCTTCCAATGGCGATCTCGTGGCTCTTTCGCCGGGTCTTCATGGCGAAACGTACCCAGAATACGACTAATGTTCATCATTATTATATTCATCTTTTTTTTTTTTTTTTTTTTTTTTTTTTTTTTTTTTTTTTGGTTATTTTGTTCGAACAGCAACTGGCATCTTGTGACGGTGGACGCAACAACGGGAGCAGTGGCGCCTGTTCGTCCCGTGAGCGGCATCCCCGACGCTTTCATCAACTACTACGGCGGCCTCATCTACAACGGCGTGTCTTCCACAGGTGTTCTCTTTCACTCCCTCTCCATCCAGGGTGAGATGGAGTCCATGATTGCCGCTGTACCTGTCAACACCGCCGCCGGTCCAGTCACATTTAGCCCTCCGACCCACTCGCGTCATATTTTCAACATGATTCTCGAAGACTGAAGAGTGAAGCAAATAATCTCTTTCAATAGCTCAAATTCGTCGTTCGTTTCGTCTTTGCTTTCGTTTTTTCCTCTTCTTCATTTTTTATTTGTACTGTGCAAGTATGAGCGTTTGAGCACAAGCTCTCTGACGAGTAAACCTCATACATATCGCGTTGGTGCCGGTTATCCATCTCTTCCAAGCGTTGAATGTTCATTGAAAAAACTCTCTTAGTTTGAGCACAAGCTCTCTGACGAGTAAAACTCATACATATCGCGTTGGTGCCGGTTATCCATCTCTTCCAAGCGTTGAATGTTCATTGAAAAAACTCTCTTAGTTATTTGTGTGTATTAAGATTCTTTTGTTCAAATATAACTTTCCAAAACTCTCTATCTCTCCTTCTTTCTTTTTCTCTCGAAACTTCTAGTGACGCGTCACCAAGTTTCTCTCTTTCTCTTTCTCCCTCTCTCTCTATCAAAAAACCTCCTACTCTCGCCCACTCAGAGATCCTCATCTTCCGTGTGAGGCTTCGAAGCACCGCGCGACTCGTACGCCGAGTTCTCCTGCGTCGCCGCGAATCCATCGTCGAGCGATTCGTACAAATCGTTGTCGACATTTGCTCCGGCAGCGCGTCCCTCATAGGCGCTATTCTCCACAATGGCGGAACCTGGGCGAGCGTCGTAGCCTGGGTTGTTTACCGACGAATTCATCTCGTCCAGTGTCTGGTATGCATCCGACGACGCGCTTGCACCGCCTCCGCCGCCAAACGACTCGTAGTGGCTCGAGGCGAACGAGGAGCCGGGTCGCGGTTGAGATGCCATGCGTGGCGCACGCGTGCTACCCAAACTCTGGTACTGCGTCGACTCAAATTGCGCCTGCAGGGTACTGCCGCCGCGGTAAGCGTCGGCATCCGCATCCAGCGACGACGGTGCACGCAGTCGGTTTACCCGACGCGCATGCAGTGCGCGCTCGCTCGTGTCGTCGTCACGGTACACGTCCACTCGATCCTCGCCAAGAGGTCGTCCAATGGTGAACGGAATGTTCATCAGACGAGCGCGGTCGCGCACATTCAGAGTGCCCACCGATGTGTCCTGGTAGTCCGCTCCTTGCCACAGCGACACGCGCTCCACACGTCCCAGAGGCATGCACTTGATCGTGTACACCAATCCAGAACCGGTTGCCGTCGGCACACCGTCACGCAGTGTTTGCACACCTGAGTCACCTGACGTGCCGTGAAGAATGCATTTGCATCCACGCAGCGGCACACCCGACTCTGTGTTCACCGTCAATTCGTACGTGTTGAGTTCGCGAGCAGGATCCGGCAACAACCGAATCGATCCCAGACGTCCGCGCGTCGCATCGCTCATGCCAATGCCCACAGGGACAGGTCCTGCCGCGGCCGCAGCCTGCTCGTTGCTCTTCAGGTACAACATCACCTCGGACTGGCCATCGCCCACCTTAGAGCCTACCCAGCGGCCCTGGTCGTCGTTGCCACACTGGAAGTCCCAGTCGCGCATCGTCGTCTGGTTGTGCACGCGTGCCTTCTCGATGTGCCACTGAGGCGTCGACCCGTCCTTGTTCTTGCCCTCGAGACGCACCATCATCTTCGTGAGGTCACCCAGCGGCGTGCACGCCACAAAGAATCGCTGCGTCTTGCCGGGCACAAGGCTGTTCTGCTCGGGCACCAATGTCTCGGCACGCTGGCGTGCCGCCGGTGACATGTCCCACTCCCAGCCAGGGAAAGCAGATAGTGCCTGCACCTTCTCACTTTCAAGCTTACCTGTCGCACGCAGGTGCTTTTGCATCAGCACCCACAGCGCAAGCGACTCGTTCGTCGGGTAGTCGTGTGGCACGTTCGGTGTACCCGTGCTCGCATTGAACTTCACGAGCTCGTCATAGTACGCACTCCACGTTTCTACATCCTCTGCGTTCGCCGCGAGCACCTTCTCACCGCTATCGCGCTTGTTGCTTCCGTAGATGCGAATCACAACACGAGCACTGTGGCCCGCATTCAATTCATCCTTGGTCGTGAACACCACCGTGTAACTCGGCTTTGCCGCAAGCAAGAAAATACCGCCCGCTGCTGCAAGAGCCGCCGCCGGAGGCACCGCCGAAGTCGGCACAATCGGGTTCAGACCAGCGCCACCGCCAGCACCTGCACCTGCACCACCGGCGCCAGGTGCAGAACCAGCACCAGCACCAGCACCGCGGAAGCCCGTCTCGGCGTCAAAACCGCTCGCTTGCGACACCGGCTCGAGCAGCGACGGCTCCATCTCGTTCATGTTGCCCAAGTCGTTGAACTCGGCATAGTTGAGGTCACCCAATGTGCCCAAGTTGAACACCTTAGCCTCCTCCTCGCCGCCAATAGGCGCGTTCGGGTCAAACGCACACCCATTCTCGTCGAGAAGAATTTCACCGCCGCCCAGACCACTGCCAAACGTGACGGCCACGTTGAAGCCAGTGAACCACAGGAAGTAGAGGCAGTAAATGAGAACACAAAGGAGCACAAAGAGAACCGCAATACAAATACCCGCAACTCCCCCACTCGAGACAGACCCTGAAGTAGAACTGCCTGTCACCACCACGCCGGTGCAGCGCGGATCGTTCTGCACATCAAGGAGCACCGTGCCAAACTCCGAGCCGGTCAGCGTACAAATGGAGTCTGCCGGATTGTTCGGGGGGTTCGTCAACAGCGTACAGTAGTCGCCGAAGCCCTGGCCAGCAGCAACACCCGCCGACAGCGTTCCGTTCGCCGCAATGTCTTGCAGACACATCATCTCGAAGAAGGTCTTCATCGACGTGAGTGAGTCACATGCAACGTCACCAAGTGCGTCCAGGAGTGACGTGCAGAACGCCTTCGCCTGCACCTCAAGATCCGGGTCGGTAAAGGTCGTTGTCGTCGACGTGTTCGTCGGCAACGGTAGCGGCAACGTCGACGTACCCCACAGCGGCGTGTTCGACGGCGGACAGTTGTTACACGACGCTCCACTGCCCGTCACAATCACACCACCGCCCGAGCCTACAGTGACCACGGCCAGACCACCACCACCACCACTACTACCACCACCACCACTAGAGCCGCCACACGTGGGACAGTCGACAGTCTGGAGGAAGCGCATGTGCAAAGTACTTCGTCGGTCCGAAATCACAATGCCTGTGCCGGTGTTGCACGACCACCAGTGCACCAAGTTGCTAAACGTGAAAAAGTCTCCCGCTCCGCATCCCGTCGTGCACACACCGCGCAACCAGCTTCCGCCCACAATCACATCGGTGAAGACAGGTCCCGTCCAAATGCGAATCTCATCGAGCATGCCCGAGAACCGGTAGCCGGCCGTGTAGTTGCCACCAGCAAGTGTCGTAAAGGCAGGCAAGCCCACCGCTCCGCCAGGACAGTTGTTGTATGTGCCGTCAAATGGCTGCAACCAAATACCAAAGCCAATGTGTCCGCCAAGAGTGAACGGGCTCGAACAAGTACCGCCACAGCCCGCAACCGCGACTCCGCCAGGGAAGTTGGAGTACGTCCACGACTGGTAAACTCCCGCACCCGTCTGCACCCACACCCAAATGTCGGGCGAACGCCACGAAATCACCACGCGTACCCACGGATTCGAATCGAACACCACCGCCAGCGACGTATTAAACGTAAACTCACCGTAGCGACAGATAATGTAGCCGTGCTCCACCGAGAACGAAATGGTCGAGTACACGCGGTAGCTAAAGAACACACCACCCGGCAGCGAGTCGTCGCAGCTCAGATAGAGACTGATCGAGAAGCCCGAAGTAGGCCAGCTGTAAACCTTGTCCACAGAGACGGCACCCTGCACAGTAGAGCCCACCAACTGAATGGCCGAGCCACCACCCGACGGGGTGGACTCGATGAGGTACGTCGCATTCACCAGAGGTCCCAGTCCGCCGCCGCCCGACGTACCCGGCACAATGGTACCGCACGACAGACAACTAATCTCGCCCGTGACAAAGCACTGCGCTGTTGGACTCGTCACGGCGTGTTGCGGCGCAAACAGGTTCTGAATGTTCGCCTCGGTGATGGCATTGCCCGTCAGGAACGTGCCAGTCGCCGGTAGGAACAAATCGGTGTCAACGTCGTTGTCGCACGAACCAAAGAGAGCCACGCTCGTCTCGCACGACCCCTTGGGTGCCTGTAGGAGAATGCCGAGCGAACGACCCTCGTTCACAAAGTTCATCGTCACCACCACTCCCTCTGGCGAGTTCAGCGTCATCAGGCGGACCGCCGTGCGCTCGATCCACCAGTCTGTGCCGGGAACCGTTGTCCGCGCCGTGGGTGACACCTCCATGGTCGGAATCTGTACACTGTCAAACCAGACGATAGGTGGATCGGTTGCCTCGAAACCGGCGCGAATAGACAAACACGTGCCATTGATGGTTGACGACAGCGCCACCGAACAGGCGCCGTTCATGTCGAGACACGGTTCGGAACGCACCTGAAGCGTAAAGGTGTCGTTTGAGACGGCATTCGCATTGGTCATCGCCACAATGTCGTTAGCCGTGCTTCGTCGTCCCACGCCACCAGACGAGATTTGCGCAGGAGCGCCCGCTGGTCGCGTCAAATACGAATTGCCAAGCACATTGTAGTCGTACGACATGCCGTCGTACGTCGTCACGCGCGAGTTGATAAACCCACCCACATAGTAGTCCTTGGAGCCTGCAATTGTAATGTTGGCAATCGCCACGTCGCAGCGTCCGCCAAACCAGCCTTCGGTACAGTTGGAGCAATCGACACTGCCACGCCAGTTAGGCTCGCACGCGCACAATCCTGTCACTTGGTTGCACACACCCGCAGCGTTACATGTGTTGTTCGGCCCCAGTGGACAGATGCCCGTGCAGTCGACACCCCAGTAGCCCTCGAGGCAGCGACAGAAGCCAGGGTCGGTCGACGCCTCGTACTCGGACGGCACCACAAATGCCGTCTCGTTGCCCACGCACAAAGGAGTGTTCACAAAGTCAATCGTGGATGCCGTGTCGGACACGTTGTTGCTCGGCGCATAGATCACACGCCACACCGGAATGTCGCCACCAGCGCTCACAGTCACACTGAACACACGCTCGACGCGTCCCGGCAGGAACTCGATGGGCTGACCGCGGTTCTCGGGCGCCGTGAGGAATCCGTTCTGGGGACCCGCCGCAATCGATACAATGTGCGTATTGTAGTTGATGTAACCAAACCAAATGGTGTAGTCAGTGCCACTCGTGGTGTTAGTAGCGCAGTCAATGACCGGCTCAATCGAGCGGGTGCCACCCGAGCCCGAATACGGATTGAAGTAGTAGCCCTGGTTGTTCTTGCACTCGTAAGAACAATGCCCATCGCCGACGTAGTCGGGGTGGCATTGCGAGCATGTCGCACCATCCCAGCCAGTCACACACTGCGTACAGTCCACTGCGGTCCAGTGGCCACGTGTTGAGTCACGGTAACACTGACAAATGTCACCTTGATAGACGGTTGCCTCGCCATTCACGCAGGGCACCGAGCAGTTACTGATCCAACCAATAAAGTCGGGCACGCACTGCTCACACCCATTGCCGTCGTACTGGGTAAAGCACACGTCGCAGGCATTTTCCGAGCCGTCTTGGCCACCAAAACTGTGCTCACACACACACCGCGGGATCGCTTCGCCATCAAACAACGTGCAGTTGCCGCGATCGCTACACTCCTTGCCGTCTGCCGACTGTGCGCACACCAGTCCCGAACAGTCGTCCAAGTCAAAACCGGTGTTGCACGAACACTGTGGCAGCGGTTCACCCGTCACTTCGCGGCATGTGCCACGGTTCGAGCAGTCAGGCTCGCCGGGGCAGTCAAGCAACTCGCACAGCGTTCCCTTGCGTCCCGCCACGCACTGACACACACCGGCAGAGCACGTGCCCTTGCCGCTGCACTCCACATCGCACTTCTGTCCACTGAAGCACGCGTCGCACACGCAATTACCCGAATCCATGGGAATCTGTGTGCCGTTGGTACATTCGCGCTCGCACGACACACCCACCCAACCCTTGATGCAATTGCGACAAACGGGCGAGGTGCCTTCTCCCGGCGACGTCTGGTATGTCGTCGCGTCACACTCGCCGCGTCCATTACAATCCGGATCGCCAGGGCAATCAGGCACGTTGCAGCCGGCACCGCCCCATCCGGGATTACATTGACACGTTTGCGACGCCTCATTACACACACCGTTGAACACGTTGGGATCGTACACGTCGACCGTACACGAATCGCCCACACCGGGACATCCACGACGATCGCACAGAGTGTCCCACCAGGCCGAATCACACGAGCACACTCCGTTGGTGCAGTTACCGTGTGCCGTACACTCAATGTTGCAACCAACACCGCTGTAGCATGGGTCACACGCGCACACACCGCTGTTGGGGAAAGTCTGGTGACCGTGCGTGCACGGATCCGCACACGCGACTCCCATCCAGCCCTGGATACAGTCGACACACACAGGCGTGCCGGACGAGCCGTCGCACGTGCCGCGTCCATTGCAATCAGGCGTACCCGGACAATCGGGCGTGTTACAGTCGGCATCGGTCCAGCCTGCATCGCAGCTGCACAGACCCGTACCAAGACACTGACCGTGTCCACTGCAATCCGTTCCCACACCAGGGCAACCCTCCTCGGTACACAACTCCAAGCGCCAGCCTGCGTTGCACGAACACACACCCGCATTGCACGTACCGTGGCCATTGCACTCTTGGTTGCAACCTGCGCCGTTGAAGCACGCGTCGCACGTGCATGTGTCCGAGCCCACACCGTAGTTGACCGTACCGTTGACACAAGGCTGCTCGCAACCAGTGCCCATCCAACCCTTGGTGCAGTTGGTGCAGCGTAAGAAGGTCAGTGTGTTGTCGCAGTAGCCGCGTGCATTGCAATCGGGCGTGCCGGGACAATCCGCTTGGTCGCATCCGTCACCCTGCCAACCGCTGTTACAGAAGCACTCTTGTGCCGCTGTGTTGCACGTACCGTGGCCCGAGCACGGACCAGGCGAACCCGCACAACTCTGCGTCTGACACTGGTC